>JAJJWW010003099.1:0-144851 GCA_023531295.1 Papaver armeniacum | reverse complement strand
CATCAAGGCGAGATTCCCAGTTAATTATGGGTTTAGATGATGAAGGAGATGTGACAGAATTCTCAGGTGAATCAGGATTTTAACCAAAAGTTCCTGAACTGGGGATGTGTGATTAGAGATAGCACTTCTGTCCATATCACATCGCTACAAACACAGACTTATAAGGTCTTTAATGTGTTTGCCTGCTCTGATACCAATTGAAAATACGGGGGTACAACAACCACACCCAACAATTCGTTTGGAAATCTGAGAGAACTTACTCCAATATACTTTCTAGAGAATCAACTAGACAGTCAGACTTAATCTAGAAAAAAGTATATACAAGAGTTTATATCTCTATCTCTCAATTCAATCTGCAATCATCAAATAGAAATTTGCGAGACCGATTGAATATAAGAGAAGTAACTTGAACGGTACCAAAGACCAATGTTCAAGGATCAATCAATTTCAATCAACAACCAAAGGTTGGATTTCCTAATTGATCGATACAACGCACAACCTGTGATATTTCAATTATATAACAAAATATAATGCGGAAAAGAAATAACACAGACACCATAATTTTGTTAACGAAGAAAACCGCAAATGCATGAAAACCCCGGGACCTAGTCCAGCTTTGAACACCACACTGTATTAAGCCGCTACAGACACTAGCCTACTACCAATGAACTTCAGACTTGACTGTAGTTGAACCCTAATCAATCTTTACAGTTGCGTTCCTTACGTCTCTGATCCTAGCAGGATACTACGCACTTGATTCCCTTAGCTGATCTCACCCACAACCAAGAGTTGCTACGACCCAAAGTCGAAGACTTGATGACCAAATATGTCTCACACAGAAAACTCTATTGGAATAGATAAATCTGGCTCCCACAGAAATACCTATGAGTTTTATTCCGTCTTTTTATAAATCAAGGTGAACATTAATCAATTGATAAACCGGTCTTATATTCCCGAAGAACAGCCTAGTATTATCAATCACCTCACAATAATCTTAATCGATTAACGAAACAAGATATTATGGAATCACAAACGATGAGACGAAGGTGTTTGTGATTACTTTTCTATATTGCCTATCGGAGATATAAATATCAAGCCAATCTTACAATTGCACTCAATCACGATAGAAACAGCAAGATCAGATCACGCAACTACAGAGAAAATAGTTGGGTGTGGCTTCACAATCCCAATGAAGTCTTTAAGTCGTTAACCTACAGGGTCTCATGAGAAGCCTAAGGTTAAAGGAGAATCGACTCTAGCTATGCAACTAGTAACACACAAAAGTGTGGGGATTAGGTTTCCCAGTTGCTAGAGTTCTCCTTTATATAGTTTTCAAATCAGGGTTTGCAATCTAAGTTACCATGGTAACAAAGTATTCAATATTCACCGTTGGATGAAAAACCTGATTCAACCAAGCTAATATCTTTCAACTGTTAGATCGAACTTAGCTTGTTACACACAAATGAAATGTACCCTCATTTAGGTTTATGTAACCGTACCTAAACATGGTACACCATGTTGGCTCAACAATAGTTAACCGAAGTTAGCCATATGAACACTCTCATATCAACCTTGTTCATCTTAACCATAACTAGTTCAAATGAAAATAGTTAAAGAGTTGTTCAATTGCTATATTCTCATAGAAGTATTCAAGAACACAATTGAAGCAAAATCGGTTTGATTCACCTGAATCAATTCATGAACATTATATCCACGGTTTGCAAAGACTACATTCCTTATTATATAAATGTTTAAGTTCATGTACATAACCGATTTTAGAACTTTAACCTTCAAGTATGCAAACGTGTACGCATACTTGAAATACCCGGACCAAGATTGGGTTTCGCCAGTATGCAAACGGGTACGCGTACTTCCAATCCCAACAGAAATATTCGGACATGAACCTTACGCCAGTACACGATCGGGTGCGCATACTTAGGTTCCCGGATTTCTCAAGCCAACAGGTACGCGTACGTGTACGCATACTATGATTCCCGGACATGGATTACATATGTGCAAGAGTACACAACATGTCATATCCAATAATGGTTAAGTGTTCTAAGAGCAACCACGGTGGACGATCAAACCCATAAATATGGTCTAGAAACGAGACACAGTGAGATGGACTAAAGTGTAAAAGCTTGACCAAAACCAAATCTTAGACTATATTTGGTCTGGGACCAAGACCAAAACTAAATATAGTCGAGCGAACGTATAATGTACGTTTGTTAATAGGCGAGCTTTTAAGTTACGCTTGAGTTGAAGCGGACGTATATTTTTCATCCGTGTAGTGAGGCGTACATATAAGTTACGTCTCAGTGAGGCGCATGTATAAAGTGATCCTGATGGCTGATGGGACGGATGTATAAAGTGATCCTGTGATGGGGCAGATGTATAAAGTGATCCTGTGATGGGCCGGATGTATAAAGTGATCCTGATGTATACTTTTTCACTAAGCGAACATTATATGTGTGCTCGACCAAATTTACTCTTCCACCCTAGTGTAACACCACGGACTAAACTCAAATTTGGTCGTTTTTTTTGGTCTTTGGTCTTTGGTTTTGATCGCACCATTGCAGTTGCTCTAAACTCTTCTTTCAATCACTGAAACTTTCTTAGAGGATGACAATAGCCGTTTTCACACACTATTAGCATCAAAGCAATTTTCAAGTTATTGAAATAATCATAGCGAAACATTCCAAGTATACACCAAATGATTGTATCACACAAACCATGTAAGATGTTACTCGGAAATTTTCACATGATCATCTTTTGATTTGCGTCAAGAATATAAGATGAACTTGGTCGAAGTGAAAGCTTTCCAACACATATTCCGAGAAATATGTAAGCGAGTTAAACTCAGCTCGAAATCTCAAATGTGTATAATAGAAAACTATATCGTAACACGACTTATGTCTCAATATAGGAGATAGATTAGAAATAGACTTTCTAAGTGATATATGAGTTTCAGTCTCCACATACCTTTTGTTGATGAAGTTCCACAAGCTTTCCTTAGTAGTTCTTCGTCTTCAAATGATGAACGCCGTGAAGTCTAAGGCTCAACTACACAATCTATGTCCTAGTCCGAGACATCTATAAGTAGACAAGAAATCAAGACTTATAGTTTTGATCATTAACATTAACAAACATGCTTGAGATAGCAACGCCTGCGAGTTCGACCGAGCAGTGCTCTAACAGGTTTCCAACCACTAGAACCCTTAGACTACCTCGACACTTGCACACTGTCATCGCCCCGAGTTCAAATAGTCCGTCGAGTGTAAGTCACGTTGGCACTTGCAAATTTTCATCGCCCTGAGTTCAAAATGACCATTCGAGTGTAAGTCACCTCGGCAGTTGCACATTTCCATCGCCCCGAGTACGAATGACCATTACTCGCTTATCTCATTTTTCCTTATCTATCTCTCATGGATGATACATGGATTTGAATGACGGGGTATCATACATGTACTTCCACCTCTCATGGGTGGTATAGTTTCAAATGTTGCGCATTCCAGGGTCGCTCTTCCGGAGTACCGTCGGGTTTTAGTATCTTGTATGCACCCTCTCCGACTTTCGATACAATAGTGTATGGTCTGCCCCATTTTGCTGCCAGTTTCTCGCCTTTTTTATCTCGCTTATACTTTGGCAATTATTTCAACACAAATGAAATTATCTCAGATGAACTTTTTTGTTGTATTCGCGTTGTAGTCGCCTTTGGTAGTTCTCCATTTTTTGTAGAGCCATTTCTCTTGTTTCTTCCAAGTCATAAAGTTTAGCTAGGATCAAATATGATGATAGATTCCGTCTCCATGCTTCGATTCTTGTAGTGGGTATCATTGCCTCGGTTGGGAGGATTGCTTCGGTTCATACGTGAGAATAAAGGGAGAAAGACCCGTTTCCTCCATTATGGTTGTTCGATATGAACATAGGACATTGTGTAGTTCTTCACATCACTGGCCATATTCTCCGTCCAACTTCTTTTTCAAATTGTCCGCTATCGTCTTGTTGGTGATCTCTACTTTCCCATTACTCTGGGGATATATGGGTGTATCTTTACTCTTCCTAATTTGGTAGGTATTGAACAACATATCAATATTTTTTCTTGTAGTTGTTTCCCATTGTCTGACACGATAGCTGCGGGAATTCCAAAACGACAAATAATATGTTCGAAGATGAACCGAAACACCTCCTTATCCCGAATATGCCTCAATGTTATAGCTTCGACCCATTTGGTGAAGTAATCCATTTCCACTATCAAATAAAATATTTTCTTTATCCCGACCCGACATGTAGTGGTCCCACGATATCGATGCCCCATTTAGCAAAGGGCCAGGGACTTACTACCGAGTTCAAGGGTACTGATGGAGCATGTATTTTCTTCTCGAACTTTTGACATTCATCGCATATCTTAGCCATGTGTTTCGCATTTCATTCATATAAGGCCAAAAATACCCCATTTCTTTTGCCCTCTCCGATAGACTTTGTCCCGAGCTATGATTACCCGCGCCACCATACTGTAACTCGTTCAAGATCGAATGTCCTTCCTCTTTGCTCAAACACCTTAAAAGTGGACCCAAATATGATCTTTTGTACAATATGCCTTCCCGAAGCTCATAGTATGCTGCTTTAATTTTAATTTTGTTAGCTTGGGGTCGCCCTTTCGGTAATGCTCCCGACTCTAGATATTGGTGAATTGGATTTCTCCAATCTCTCGCCTCATACCCATCGGCTGTAGCAGTAACCGTTTGTACCTCCATATCCCCTTCTTCGGGTATTGATGGAGTTAATACTCACGATTCGTATAGCTTCTATGGTCGCATCTGTTAACATAGATGCGATATATGCCAAGGCGTCCGCGTGACGATTGTCTCTTCTACAAATGTGTCGGAACTTGATGTTGGGAATTTGGTCGATGTAGAATTTCGCCAATTTCCAATATTTCTAAAGTATCGGGTCATGAGCAATGTATTCTCCGCTAATTTTCCGAACTACATGCCGTGAGTCACTAGTAAGTCTTACTTCTTCAAGCCCTAATTCTATAATTAGTCGCAGAGTATGTATCACCGCTACGTATTCGGTGACATTGTTAGTTGCTTCGAACTCGAGTCTAAAAGAATGGACTATCTTTTTCCCTTTCGGCGTTGTGACGAACCCCAATCCTGAGCCATCCTTGTTTGATGATCCATCTGTAAACACCTCTTATTGTGTTGGGATGCATGTCTCGAGAAGGTCGGAGGGGTCGTCCCTATATTCTTCCATACCGGGGATATCTTTTACTTCTTCCTCCTCACCTAGGGGAAAATCAGCAAGGAAAACCGCTACCGCCTGTGCTTTGATCGTTGTTCTCATTTCATAAAAGACGCCAAACTGTTTGATTTGAGCACCCCACTTGGATATCCGAACCGATCTAGCGGATCTGTCTAGTACCGATTTGATATAGGACTTTGTTAGCACCCTAATTTTGTGAGTCTGAAAGTATGTTCGCGGTTTTTGTGTTGCAAATAGTAACGCGAGTATCAATTGTTCGATTTTAGTATAACTCTTCTCTACCGGACTCATGGTCTTACTAATGAAGTATACCGGTTTTTCTTCCATTCCCACATTCTTGACCAATATCGTACTGATAGCACATGTTGTAGCCCCGAGATAGAGTGTGAGTACTTCCTCGGGTTTGGTTCTTTGCAGCACGGGTAGACTTGCGAGATGATGTTTAATTTTCTGAAATGCTTCCTCACACTCCTCGCTTCATTTGAACTTCTCTTCTTTTCTCAAGGTTCCAAAGAAGTCTTTACATTTATCTGATGATCGTGATATAAAATGCCCTATGGCTTCTAAGCATCTGTTTAATTTTTGTACATCTTTGACTGTCACTGGTGATGGCATTTCCAATATAGATCTAACCTTATCGGGGTCTGCCTCAATTCCTCGGTCCGTGATGATGTATCCCAGAAACTTACCCGAGGTCACCCAGAAAGTGCAGGTAGCTGGGTTCACTCTCATTTTGTATTTTCTCATTGTTTGAAAGATTTTCCAAAGGTCTTCGACATGATCGGTTGCAAATTTGCTTTTGACTAGCATGTCATCTACATACACCTAAATTCGTGGATCTTATCTCGAACATATCTTCTACTAATATCTGGTACGTGGCACCATCATTCTTTAATCTGAATGTCATCTTAGTATAACAATATATTCCTCTTGGTGTAAAGAAAGACGTGTTTTCTTGATCCTTGGGAGCCAAAGGGATTTGGTCATATCCCGAGTACCCATCCATTAACGATATCGCTTTGTGTCCGACGATTGACTCTACAAGTTGGTCGATGTTCGAGAGCGGGAAGTTATCCTTCGGGCAAGCTTTGTTCAAATCGCTGAAGTCGATGCAGATTCAGACTCCTCTTGTTTTCTCAGGTATTATTACCATGCTCGAGATCCATAACGGATATTGTACCTTGCGTATGATCCTCGATGATTGTAACTTCTTCAACTCTACTTCAACTGCCACCTGCAGCTCGCGTGCAATCCTACGCATTTTCTGTTGGACTAGTTTACATTTCGGATCGATTCTTAGGTAGTGACAACATACATCCAGATCGATACCTTCCATACCATGCATTTTCCAGGCAAACGCATCCATGTGCTCATGTAATAGAGTTATCAATCGGCTCTATTTTTCCTCTGATAACAACGACCGATCTTTAACAATTTCGGCTCATCTTCCTTTCCCAAGTTGATCCCCGAGTAGGTTCTAGAGTTGTGAAGTTCGATTTTGGATCTCCGACAGGTGTTGCTACCTTTGATTGCTATGCGATCTTGTCCTCTCCCGCTTCATATGACATAAATGCTTGTGAGATTATCTTCTCTAACTCTTGGACGAGTTTGATTTCCTAAGATTTGTTCTTGTTTCGATGTAATCTTGGTCGCCTATCTTCGTTTTACTGAATATCCACTTGAACACAATGTCTAGCGGATTGCGAGTCTCCTATGACCTCAACCGCACCCTTGTAAGTCGGGAACCTTAACCTTTGGTGATATGCAGAAGCAACTCCTTTGATGCCAGCGATCCAGTATCTCCTAATGATCGCTTCATATGGTGACACGACATCTACCACGTAGAAGGTGGTAAGGGTGTCCAAGTAATCGTCTCCATCTGAAACTCTCTGTGTGACTTTTCCTTTTGGTATAGTCATTGTCCCATTAAAGCCATAAATGTTATAGGTCGACGGGATAAATATATCATCGGATTGTTGCATTCTCTTGAAAGTGTCGTAAAAAAGAACTTCTACAAAGCTCCCATTGCCGACTGTGATACTCTTCATTCCCCTTTCATCTATCATTAAAGTGATGACTCGTGGGTCTACGTGTGCTTGGCTATTCATCGGGACATTTTTAACTAAGAATGTGATCGGCTGCATCATCCACTCCTTCATGGACAAAGTCTTTTCCATACTAAAGATTTCATTTCCTGATCGGTCCCTTTTGTGGATCCTTGTCATAATCCCTGAGTCGAGATCTATAAAGTGAGTACCTCGATCAATCCTGACTTGATGTACTGGAGCATCGGGTAGTGGCACTACTTGTTTGACAAACTTCCTTAAATAACCGTCCCAAATCAGGTGTTGAACTATATCTTTCACTTCTCGGCAGTCATTGGTTGAATGCCCCCTGAACTGATGATAATGGTAGAACTCGGGATGGTTCTTCGTCTCGTCAAATTGTATCCCTCGGGTCTTCGGGTACCGGATATCGTTTCTCTTCTCCACCTCCTTGAAAATTTCTTCTAGGGGTGGGTTCAATGTCGTGTACACTTTTGGTTCTATTTGTAGGTGAAAATGGTTTCTGCTGATTTCGGTAATTTTGGGTGTACGGGTGAGAAACAATTTAAACCCTAAACAATGTACTGCAAGGGAGTACTTTAGATTCGAGAGATCAATCTGTACAAGTCCGGCCTAAACCAAGAAATGGACGTTCCAGACTTGCTTCGGTCACAAAGTGAAGGAGAATGGGTTGGTTTTGGGGAGGGAAGCAAGGAAAGTGATGAGACCGAATAGTTGATTCTCGAAGAGTAGTTGTGTTACTAGGACTTGTATCGTAGTGTGGGAAGGCTAACAAATGGTAAGCTAGTAAATATTTTCTCGAGTGTTGTGTATTCCCGAATGAACTTGTTGTTCGGTGGAAATAGGTAAGACCTATTTATACAAGTCGAAGTGAAACGTACCCTGGTCTCATTAAGGAATGGAATAATGGGTAAGTAAATGGGAGGAGGTGGTAACCGTATGCATGGAATTTGATGTTCCATAAAATCGTTAACGCATGGAATTGATGTTCCATAAAAACATTAAAGTATGTAATTGATGTCCCATGAAGGTTTCACTTTTAACTCCATGTATTTACTAACCGCCTCACCCTTATGACACTTCCTTATGACGGGCATAGTGTACGCCGCACGCTGTAAACCTCCAAACCAATACCCAAAGAGGATCCCCTAGTTTGTGATATGCGTTGATATCTCAAATGTTTTTGCGTAAAACATGTAGCATAGGGTTGTTTCCTGGCAAGTCGAGCTCGGGAGACTTGGTAGCTTGGTGACCTTCGACGGTCGAGATTATGTATCTTAAGAGGAAAGGTAGCCGTTGATCTTTGCACGCTTTCGTTCGTTGGTGGCCGCATAGGGAAGGCCAGCATGGTTGCGCGGCTAGGTTAGCATGCCATTGGCATGGCATGGTGGCGCGGCTAGGTTAGCATGCCATTGGCGTGGCATGGAGGCGCGGCTAGGTTGGCATGCCGTTGTCATGGCGTGGTTTGGCGTGACCAAACTTAGGTTTTTTGAGCTAAAGGTTACCATGCGTCGTTTGGTAACCTTGGTGGGATATGAATTTCTCCTGGGATTGAAGGGGGTCCGATTGTCGCACGCCTTTGTTTTGGTAGCCGTGTAGGGAAGGCCATCATGGTGGCGCGGCTAGGTGCATTTGGCATGTGGGGCCAAGGGTTTGGCAAGCCGTTGGCACATGGTACGGCTAGCATGGCTAGGGCCAAGGCAAGGTGTGGCTTGGCTTGGCATGTGGGGACAAGGGTTTGGCAAGTCGTTGGCACATGGTGCGGCTGGCTAGGTGCGGTTTGACTTGGCATGTGGGGCCAAGGGTTTGGCAAGCCGTTGGCACATGGTGCGGCTAGCATGGCTAGGTGCGGTTTGCCTTGGCATGTGGGGCAAAGGGTTTGGAAAGCCGTTGGCACATGGTGCGGCTAGCATGGCTAGATGCGGTTTGGCTTGGCATGTGGGGCCAAGGGTTTGGCAAGCCATTGGAACATGGTGCGGCTAGCTTGGCTATGTGCGGTTTGGCTTGGCATGTGGGGCCAAGGGTTTGGCAATCCGTTGGCACATGGTGCGGCTAGCATGGCTAGGTGCGGCTTGGCTTGGCATGTGTGGCCAAGGGTTTGCCATGGGCGCATGGCGTGGCTAGCTTGGCTAGGTGCGGTTTGGCTTGGCATGTGGGGCCAAGGGTTTTCCATGGGCGCATGGCGTGGCTAGCTTGGCTAGGTGCGGTTTGGCTTGGCATGTGGGGCCAAGGTTTGGCGTGATCAAGCTAGGTTCGTTTGGTAACCTCAGACGGCTAGGATTTGCTCCTTGGATTGAAGGGCGACCGTTGATTGTCGCACGCCTTTGTTTTGGTAGCCGCGTAGGGAAAGCCAGTAAGGTGGCGCGGCTAGGTTAGCATGGGGCCATGGCAAGGTGCGTTTGGCATGGTGCGGTAGGTGTGGCTGGCATGGTTTGCTATTGGCACAGGGGAGCGGCTATCATGGTTGGCATGCCTTGGCGCGGTAGGCGTGGTTGGCATGGTTTGCCATTGGCACAGGGGTGCAGCTAGCATGGTTGGCATGCCTGGGCGCGGTAGGTGTGGCTGGCATGGTTTGCCATTGGCACAGGGGTGCGGCTAGCATGGTTGGCATGCCTTGGCGGGGTAGGTGTGGCTCGCATGGTTTGCCATTGGCACAGGGGTGAAGCTAGCATGGTTGGCATACCTTGGCACGGTAGGTGTGGCTGGCATGGTTTTCCATTGGCACATGCGGTGTGAGAATTAGGGTTTTGGCCCGTCGAAACCCTAATTAGCATTAAAAAAAAGGTACCCTGGTAATTTTCTTGCAGACAAATTAAAGGGTTCAATAAATGTGCTTGGTTTGGACATTATTACTCAAGTTCTGTGACGTCACTGTCTGACTAGGGTTTTACGATTTTACACCTAAGCTAAAAACCACCATCAACATTAAGTCCCCTGCTTAGTTAGGAACAGGTGCCTTGTTGCGAGGTAAGCATATGATGGTGACAGACAAGGACGGAATCAAGATGTAAATCATTGCAAAGATGGTCAGGAAAATCCGACTAACCTTTTTGAGAGGTGAAGAGAGTTTTTGCTTCTCGTGTTGGCGGCCCTGCATAAGTTGTATTGGGGATGCAGACCGTGGAGGGGTGAGACGAAAGTTGCTGGCTTGGTCTGGTCGTACATCACCGAGGCAAAGCAGGCGCATTCTTGGAAGGTAAAGCGTAGCGGATGGCTTGGCACGTGGGGCCAAGAGGTGGCGTGGTCTTAGGAAGGCAAGCATGGTGGATGGCTTGACACGGCTGCTATTTGTGGTAAGGAGAGTTCATGATCCCACGTTTGGCAGCCTTGCATAGATCTTATTCATGTAGACCGTGAAGCGGTGAGGTGAGAGGCGTGACTTAATCTGGCTTCTCATCATCTTGGCTGGGTTAAGGAACATCATAATGTTGGATCGGCGAGTTGTTGGTGTCAGCGTGGAAAGCCATGGCATGGACAGCCTGGCATGGCGTGAGCGTTGGCTTCGGGAAGACAACAACTTGCTTCAGTTTCGTGGGAAGGTGACGACTTTTTCGAGAGGTAAGGAGAGTTCATTGTCCCCGTGTTTGGAAGCCTTGCATAGATTCTATTTGTGGTGTAGACCGTGAAGCGGTGAGATGAAGATCGTCGGCTTAGTCTAGCTATGCATCATCTTGGCTGGGTTAGGGAACATCATGACGCTGGCTCGGTGAGTTGTTGGTGTTGGCGCATTAGCATGAAAGGCGCGGATTGTTACAAAAATTGAACGTGGAGCGCTGGCAAGACTGGCACTGGCAAGGAAAGCGCGGATGTCTTGGGAGTGGCAAGGCTTGCTCTTGTGGGACCGATTGCCTTTCTTCATGCGCGCTTTAACAGTGAATTCTTTCCTTATTCAAAAATATGGAAGTGTTACACCCATAAGAGAGCGTTACTTCTCCTTTCCCCTTTTTAGGGTTTGTGCAATAATATATTGCTGGTGAAATTGTATCATCTTCCTCTTTCCAGTTGTTCGTTGGTGAAGGTAGGGTAAAGCTCGTTCCTCCTCCTGGTTTGGTATTGTAATGGAATCTCCTAGCAACGATCGTACCTCTTTTTTCCGAGAGATAAGTAAAATTCGCGATCCTTGCGCCTTGCAACTTTGCGTAAATCCTGGTATGGTTGTGCGTCTTCAGGGATAGGCTTTTGGAACGCGAGGCGGCGCTGCTAGGATAGACTTGGCATGAAAGGGACCCATTAGCACTGATTTGGCTTGGAATGGGCGTGGGATGCTTGACAAAGCGTTGCCCAAGCATGGCATTGGCGAAGCAAAGGTGCGGACTGTTTACACGATGGTGGCTTGTCTTCGCGGGACCGATTGCCTTTCCTCCTTACTTAGCCAAAATAGGAAATCCTTTCCTTATCCAAATTCCGAGAGTGTTATGCTTTCGGATGGAAACTTTGCTGCCCGAGAGATTGTTGGGGAAAGTGCTTGAAGAAGCTCTGACAGAGGCGTTGGCAACTCGCGCATCCGCTTTCTATGACCAGTTTCCCCTTTTTGCTGTTTTTTTGTTGTTGTATAGACGTCTTGGTGCTTTTGCAGACTTATTGTTATCTCCTTGGTATTCATGGCGAAGTTAGGGTTTCGCCAATTAGCATCCCGCTTGCGGTTTCACCTCTTTGAATAAAACTTCTTATTTGAAAGACTTCAATCTTCCATTAGAATATGTTGTTCGATCTTCCATTCCCTTCAGAGCTCATGAGTAATTGAATAAGGCACTTCATGTACGTTTTCAGCTTTTCTGGTCGTGACCTGATGGTTGATCGTGTCTTCTGAGTTTTGACAGTGAAAGGATTTCGTGTAGATCCCTAGTCCCCAAGTATGGTTTACATATTTCCATCTTGTATGGTCAGTGAGTTGACCATAATAAAGATATCACCATCATGCGTTCGTACTGGTGATTTGTTACTTCTTCCACGTGAAACTAAAATATGGAGGAGTACGGGTTACCTTCGTAGTGATTGCTGCTGCGGTGAAGCTCTGGCTGGTATAAAAAAATGAGCGGCAAAAGTTCTTAGTAGCAGATGTAATCAGAAGAGACTACATTGTCGTGGGAACAAAGTAGTTTGGCTAGAATCGTATGGGCATCCATGGAAGTAAAAGGGTTGGCTGGATGCGTAAGCGAGCAAACTGTCCATGGTCACGAGTTTTGGCGGGATGGATCAAAAGGTGGCCATGACTAAGAAGATTGGATGGCTGCGATCATGATCCTTGACGTGGGGAGTGTGGTGGCATGACACTTTGCAGAAGGAGTGGCGTTGAAGCGGCTTCGGCTCTTGGAGAGGACGTTGAAAC
This sequence comes from Papaver armeniacum, assembly GCA_023531295.1. Lineage (NCBI taxonomy): Eukaryota > Viridiplantae > Streptophyta > Magnoliopsida > Ranunculales > Papaveraceae > Papaver > Papaver armeniacum. The sequence goes on along the minus strand of JAJJWW010003099.1, from coordinate 132,188 downwards.
TTAAGGAGCCAAATGCTGCAACTGATGAAGATAACGCCGAAACGGAGCGGCTGCTGGAGCGAACGTTGAAGCGGAGCGGTTGCTGAAGCGAACGTTGAAGCGGAGCCGCTTCTGGAGAGAACGTCAAAACGGCGCCTTGAAACTCTCAGAGCCTTGACGGCTACAATACATTGGTTAGGAGTCCCCAGTTCCATCTATCGATCGTGCTTTCCAGAGAGGTTGAGGTTTGGGAACGGCTTCCCTGGCTGGAAACAGCTGCTTTCCTGATGCAGTGCGATTGAGGGATGCAAATATGTCTTGACGCTACGCCTTGGAGAAATATAGAATCTCACATAAATTTGCCTCGATTTTGGAGAAGTCGTTCCCGATCTTTACGTGTGATGAAATTGGATTGCTGATTCCCTTCTACTGGGCGTTCAAGAGCAAAACAAGCCTCTTCATCTATAAACGCCTGATGGTGGAGTAGCGTCTCTGGTGACGGTTGGAGCTATCATGCTTGAAGAAACGTTTGGGTGGCGGAAGCGGCTCTGGTTCTAGTGATCGTAAGTGTATCGCGCAGAGATGGCACGGTTTTGATCACGGAGTCCGGAGCACCTGGCGCCTGCCAAGGGTGAGTATGGCGCTACTTTGGTGGTTATGGAGCGAGAAGATGGTGGCCGGAAGGGCGCAAGATGTTAGCGCTGGAAGGATGCAAGCCGTTAGCGCAGGTGTGGTATTGTGGCCGGTATGCGCTCGGTAAGCGCGCCCTGGCATGCGCGCCTCGGTAAGTGCGCCCGGCATGCGCGTCGGTAAGCGCGTGCCTGGGAAGAGCGTCTGCAAGCGTTAAGCGCCTGCATGCGCTGGCTCGGTAAGCGCCTGCATGCGCTGTCACATGCGCTGCGGGCATGCGTGGGCAAGCGCGTCCTGGCAAGCGCGCTGCACGCCTGGCAAGCGCCTCGGCATGCGCGTCGCCTGGCATGCACGCCTGTAAGCGCGTCTCATTATGCGCGCTGCTGCAAGCGCGTCTCGGCAAGCGCGCCTGGCATGTGCGTCCGGCAAGCGCGTCGCATGTGCCTCGGCAAGCGCGCTCGCAAGCGCTGCCCGGCAAGCGCGTAAGCGCGTCCGCAAGCGCATCTGGTAAGCGCTGCCGATTCGGCATGCTCGTTTGGCATGCTCGTCTGGCATGCGCGTCTGGTTAGCGCGTCTGCATGCGCATCTGGTAAGCTTGTCTGGCATGCGCGTCTGGTAAGCGCGTCTGATAAGCGCGTCTGGCATGCGCGTCTGATAAGCGCGTCTGGTAAGCGCGTCTGGCATGCGCGTCTGGTAAGCGCGTCTGGCATGCGCGTCTGGCAACCTTGGAGGGATAGGATTTGCTCTTGGGATTGAAGGGGGACCGTCGATTGTCGTACGCCTTCGTTTTGGTAGCCGCGTAGGGAAGGCCAGCATGGTGGCACGGCTAGGTGTGTTTGGCATGTGGGGCCAAGGGTTTGACAAGCCGTTGGCACATGGTGCGGCTAGCATAGCTAGGGCCAAGGCAAGGTGTGGCTTGGCTTGGCATGTGAGGCCAAGGGTTTGGAAAGTCGTTGCCACATGGTGCGGCTAGCATGGCTAGGTGCAGTTTGGCTTGGCATGTGGGGCCAAGGTTTTGGCAAGCCGTTGGCACATGGTGCGGCTAGCATGGCTAGGTGCGGTTTGGCTTGGCATGTGGGGCCAAGGGTTTGGCAAGCCGTTGGCACATGGTGCGGCTAGCATGGCTAGGTGCGGTTTGGCTTGGCATGTGGGGCCAAGGGTTTGACAAGCCATTTGAACATGGTGCGGCTAGCTTGGCTATGTGCGGTTTGGCTTGGCATGTGGGGCCAAGGGTTTGGCAATCCGTTGGCACATGGTGCGGCTAGCATGGCTAGGTGCGGTTTGGCTTGGCATGTGGGGCCAAGGGTTTGCCTTGGGCGCATGGCGTGGCTAGCTTGGCTAGGTGCGGTTTGGCTTGGCATGTGGGGCCAAGGGTTTGCCATGGGCGCATGGCGTGGCAAGCTTGGCTAGGTGCGGTTTGGCTTGGCATGTGGGGCCAAGGGTTTTCCATGGGCGCATGGCGTGGCTAGCTTGGCTAGGTGCGGTTTGGCTTGTCATGTGGGGCCAAGGTTTGGCGTGATCAAGCTAGGTTCGTTTTGTAACCTCAGACGTTTAGGATTTGCTCTTGGGATTGAAGGGCGACCGTTGATTGTCGCACGCCTTCGTTTTGGTAGCCGCGTAGGGAAGGCCAGTAAGGTGGCGCGGCTAGGTTGGCATGGGGCCATGGCAAGGTGCGTTTGGCATGGCGCGGTAGGTGTGGCTGGCATGGTTTGCCATTGGCACAGGGGTGCGGCTAGCATGGTTGGCATGCCTTGGCGTGGTTGGCATGGTTTGCCATTGGCACAAGGGTGCGGCTAGCATGGTTGGCATGGTTTGCCATTGGCACAGGGGTGCAGCTAGCATGGTTGGCATGCCTGGGCGCGGTAGGTGTGGCTGGCATGGTTTGCCATTGGCACAGGGGTGCGGCTAGCATGGTTGACATGCCTTGGCACGGTATGTGTGGCTCGCATGGTTTGCCATTGGCACAGGGGTGCAGCTTGCATGGTTGGCATGCCTTGGCACGGTAGGTGTGGCTGGCATGGTTTTCCATCGGCACATGCGGTGTGAGAATTAGGGTTTTGGCCCGTCGAAACCCTAATTAGCATTAAAAAAAAGGTACCCTGGTAATTTTCTTGCAGACAAATTAAAGGGTTCAATAAATGTGCTTGGTTTGGACATTATTAGTCAAGTTCTGTGACGTCACTGTCTGACTAGGGTTTTACGATTTTACCCCTAAGCTAAAAACCACCATCAACAGGTTCATAACGAGGTTTTTTTCCCTTCTTGACCCACTCCTTCTATCCTGGACCTTTATTTTGTGGCCCCGATCTCTACTCGGATCGCTTCGTAACTTCTTTCAGAACCGTTTTTGCCGCTTTGGTTGCCTCCTAGACGCTCTTATCTTCTGCTCCCTCTTGAATTTCTTCTAGGGCAATGTAGTGTTCTTGCATCTTCCACATATCCTTTAGGGTTTGTGGCTTTTCGGTGTACATTGCCACCCATATAAGGTCCGTTTTCCCAAGTGAATTTTAGAACCCAAATATTTTCTGGTCCACAGGTACCTTCCCGATCCCGGTACATAACTTCCTCCATCTATCGGTTAAAGACCTCAATGGTTCTCTGAATCTTCATGCTAATGTGAATAGCTTGTTAACCCTTAGCCTGGCGATGTTGTTATGCATGTAGGTCTCGAGAAAAGTCTCCACTAACGCACCACTGTTTCCAATGGAGCCTTCGGGTAGGGTGTAGAACCAATTATTAGCTTCTCCTTCCAAACTTGCCGGAAAAAATTTGCACATGACTATGTCATTGCTCTTCCATTGTAGAAGCGACATCATGTACATCTTGATGTGTTCCACAGCATCCTCGGTGCCATCGAACCTTGACGGTAATATTGGAAGAGTACACTTTGGGGGAAATGGTGCTTGCTTCAACTCTCGAGTAAAGGGTGTCTTCTCCGCTTCATTGATTACTTCTGCCAATTTGTCATCTTCGCCATCTCCAGCCGGTTTCTTAACCATTTCCTCAAATTGTCCGAGTTTATCTTCGATCGCGGTATCAGGTCTCTCATTTGTCGGGGTATTTCCTCCTTGGACGTTGAATCTTCGGGAGGACCGTATCCCATTATCGGTTTAGTGAGCTCGAGCACATGCCCTCGGTGCCGAGGTGGTTCGTGGACGTACCTTGATCGGGTCCGGGTTTGATCGCTTAATGCTCCTCGGATAGATGACTCTCGTGACCTCGATCCTTGGTTTCTAAGTCGATGGTTCTCTTGCTCAAGTGTTATATTTCTCCTTTGTAACGCCATCATGAATTCTTCTTGCCTCCTTTGGTTTGCCAATATTGCCAGTAAGGTCGGGTCTGTGCTCTCATGACTAGACGGATCATGATGGTGATTTCACGGTGTGATTGGTGGTACCACTGGTTGTATTACTGGTGGTGCTCAGGTCTCATTCCTTTTTACCAGCTGAATCTGTCGTAGTCGATCCTCTTCCCGATCTAATAGTTGTCGGTGTTCGGCGTGCATCCTGGACCGTCGTCGTTCTTCCTGAGTTAGTAGTAGTTCCTCATCGTCTTCAGTGTTAGATGCGGTCAGTCCATATATCATGTTTTCAGGCCTTCTCTGAATCGCCTCGATGCATCTTAGGAGAGTGTTGTCATCATCATGTCCTAAGTTAACTTCCTCGTTGACTGTTGTCATTTCTTCGGCTCGTGCTAAGATCGCCTTGGGTCATGGACGATGGCTGCTCTCTTGTCGTGAGTCAGTAACCCTTTCTTGCATGTTGATCCCCGCGATTGTTCGGTTCCTCATAATCCTGACAGTTCCCGAAGCATTGGCCATCAAGTCGTGTCTATTTTTTCCTCCGAGAATTATACCTACGTCCACGGGGGCGAAGAGATGATATTATTTCTTCTTTCAAGTTACAATGGTGATAGATCTCAACACTACTTAGTGTCTCTCTTCACTCACTTACCAATCACTTGCCTTTCTCTCAACACAAGGGTCTATATTTATAGGCTAAGATGCTCATACAACGAGACTATAGTGTTGGTCACATTCTATCTATCTTAATGGTCATGTCGGGTGATTACTAATATCTCCTTTCGATACTCCATTCCCGACTCTGTGCTCCTATGTAGAATAGGTCTCCCGATTTATCTCTTCTCGGCTCAAGTTTGCTTTCGCCTAATGGTAATAGTCCCGATATCCATTAATCTGATATTGATACTTTGCCCGATCCGAGTCCGCTATCCTCTGCATCCGGGCCTGTCATGACGTGACTCTTCTGCTCCTACGAGTGCTCTGTCAGTACATTTATTGCATTGTCCCTCGATTTAAACCTGGTCGTTTAATATGGCATTCACTTTACACGTGTTTACTTATACTCCACATGTAGTAAATATTCTCTTTTATTGTATCGGATCCGATAGAGTGATCCATGCTTCGCCTTGCCCTCTTCTTTGATGTATCACAGCTCAGGATTGTGCCACCTTTACTTGCCAACTAATTGCTACTTCGGCGATTATGAACATTTTCCAAGATGATGCCGTCATTTTCTCTAATATTTACTGGTGGCATGTCAATTCTGGGTTTCTGAAGTGTCACCTGCCTCATGATCTGTTTACTTTACTGCGTTGATGTTATGACTTCCTCCTGCATACTCGTGCCAGATACCGCCCGACCGCAGGTTTCAGGTCGTAGCTGAAGTGCTTGCCATCGAGTCATTTATGTGTATTTTTCGCGAGTATAACCTACATCCACAAACAGAAGCAACACGTCACTTCGATCTATGTTTATGTTTGGAAAGTAAAGTAAATAAAATAAAAGTTTTTTTTTGTCTTATGCTAATCCCAGTCGGACGATCTCCAACCAACTATCAGCTGTACAATGCAGCTTTCTGTACTTTGGCACAGTTCTTTCCCTCTGAAAATCGTATAGTGGTCTCACGTTTTTTTTCTTTTTTTAAAAAAAGAGCATCATAGCCAAATACTAGGTCCTGTGCAGTTAACTTCTAGTGAAGTGATGCTCCTTTCTGACATTCACCGATTCACACATGAGGAAGTTGTCATCACTACATTAGCTCTGATGACCAGAAAATTCAAAAATTAACTACGTAATCACACGTGTGATTTTAACTTTTCCTTTCTTGAGATTATCTTCTCAAGGAGCACGGTGTTTTAGATCTCCGGTGTTTATGATGAAAATGAACATAAATCTCAAAGACAATTTTTTACAGAACTAGGTGGTTTTGCAAGTTCCTTGCTACAATCTCTAAAATCAACAGAAAATGATTGTAGGGGTTCTACCATATTCCTTAAAATGTTAATACGAGAACAAGATTATTCTTATTCTTATTATTTGAAAATCCAAACTTAGCAGAATATAAAGCTTAAGCTCATTGATCAATACATGTTAAAGTAAAAGCTTAAAACACTTCAATGTTACCAACGTACACAGCCGTTTCCCTTCATCACACTAAGATCTTTTCTTGCTCAAACAAAGTTTAGAGAATCTTTGGAGATGTTAGATCCACAGTGTAACGAGGGGCTGGTTATAAATTTCACCTTAAACCTCAATCTTTTTGTTTATAACTTTATGACCGAAAAACTTCGACTTAACCAACAAAAAGATTTAAATACATACACGAACCTGCCTATCTTTTAGAGACGGAGGGAGTAAAATATTTAAATACAAATACTATATTATCATAAATTTAAAAAGTTACATCCCTTCATCACCTTTGAGGCCTTCTTTTTAGCTCAAACAAAGAACATAGATGCTTTGAAGCTTCGAGATCTACCTTTGTAAAGCACAAAGTAACTCAACAAGATGTAAAACCTTCATTTGTAGCGCCATAATGTAGTTGTAGAAAATCTAACATTCTACGTCTAGCATTTAAAGGACGTTTCAAAGGACAAAAACAAGTAAAGAGATGCATAATAACAAGACACCGGCATATACTTGGTCCGACATGATTACTTACGTCCACGACGGTGAAAGGTTGTTCTTATTAAGTTTATCAAGATTACAAGTTGCTAGGCTAACCTATGATTCTCTCAAGAAAACTTATCAATCTAGTTTTTGCTCTCTCTCTATCACCTAAAGAATTTGTCCACTCTTCACAACTAATTAGCCTGGTATTTAAATACGAAGTGCTCATACAATAATATTATTGTGTAGAACATGCGTATTTAAGTTGTCGTGTTTATGTCGGGAGGTGTGACCCGAACACTCCACCGTGTCGTTCCAGATATCTTTTCTACTTCTTTCGACGCAGTAGTCGTCCCGACCCGAACTTAGAGTGACTTGCAAATCTTTACCTTTCGGGGCCGATACCATTCTGGTTTTCTAATCACTTTACGTGTGCCTTGTCAGTGACATTTAATGCTTGGTCTCCCATTTCAAACTCAATCGTAAATCTTCTTATCTACTTTCCACGTGCTGTGCTGCTCTTCTAGATTGATATGGTAGATATCTTGATTACCGTGTTGGACCTTCATAGAGATCCGGTGCTTTAGGCTTATTTTAATTAAAATGTTTTATGGTCTTGGTGTGGTTTGATCTAATGACCTAAGGGTCTAAGGATACTCACTCATTTTTGGGTGAATGAAGTGGAACCTTTAGTCCCACATTGTGGAAAACTAAAGAGGAGCTCCACTATATAATCATACTCTTATGTATGAATTGTAAAACGTGGGTGGAGCGGGTGGGTGGAGCGGTGGGCACAAATACATATTTTTACCCATGCGATATGCGCGTATGCCATGCACCAAGTCCCTTTTTTCCACGGATTTATTTTTGGCGAGTCTTTCTTTAGGAAATTAATTCCAAACTTATTTCTTAAGAGTTTTATTTATGGTAAAATTCCTTTTACTTGTTTTTGAAGAAAACCAAAACCTAACTTGATTTGCAAGTTTTTTCATCCTATAAATACAACTCGAAAAATCTGTTTTCAAGACACCGAAAAATTCTTGTTTTATTCTAGGGTTTTCTCCATACGTTTTTACCTCCATCCCCGTTGCCGAGTTCGAAGAGAGGGTAACTTGCGTTGTGCTAACTCAAGTTATATCGGGCGCCTTATCCTGGACACATCTTCGCCGCGAGAGGGGTTTAGCATTACTCAACTCGAGTATACCCGCGAACTAATGTGTTAAGGACAACTTGTTGAACCAAAACCTAACTGATTCTCCTATAAATACAACTCAAAATCCCAAGACACCGAAAAAATCGTCAAGTTATTTCGGTAGAGTTTTTTCGCATTAGTTCTTTACATATTATTTTGATACATCTAACGTCTTTAGTTCATTGTTGCAAGATCCCAACAATCTTAACACATTAGTATTCCTTGCAACGATGTCAACAATGGAAACAAAGATGAACGTTAACGTTGAAAGACCACAGAAGTTTAACGGAAAGGATTTCAAGAGATGGCAATCCAAGATGTTGTTTTTTTCTGAGCAATCATGATTTGGACGCATCTTTACAAGGTCCTCTTGATGTTTTGATGGTCAGTTGAAGATAATACTGATGAAGATAGAACGTATTATACAAGGGGTAACTATATGGCTAAAAATCATATCATGAATGGTTTGGAAGATGCGATGTATGATTTTTACAATGCTAAAGATAGCTTAACTGCTTATGAGTTGTGGACTGCGTTAGAAGCAAAGTACCAAGCTAAGACTGCAGGAAGCAAGAAGTTTCTGGTTGCAAAGTTTATGGAGTTCAAGATGACGAATGATAAGTCTTGTTGATCAATTCCTCGAACTTCAACAAATCATTAACCAGATTCTTCTTTGAAGGTATGGTTATTGATGAGACTTTTCAAGTGTCTCGCGGTGATTGAGAAGTTACCATCTTCTTGGTGGAGTACAAGAAAAAGCCGAGGCATGAAACTGGCGAGATCAACATGGTTGAATTGGGAAAGAAGATTCAAGTGGAAGAGATGTTGTGCACCAAAGACAAGAACGTGTCATCCGCAAGGGACATGTCTAACAAAGCTCATATGTCTGAACATAAGCCATCCAAAGTCGGAAAAGGTGACAACAACAATCGCAACTCAAGCATGGACCTAACAAGAAAGGTACGTTTCAGAAACCGAAATCTAGCATTATTAAAATTAAGGGTCCTTGTTGGGTGTGTGGAAATACCGGTCATATGGCGCTTCACTTGTAGACAACGTAAGGATAAGAAGAATAATGCTAACTTGGTTGAGAAAAGCAAAGATGAGTTTTCCATTGTGGTGTCTGAAGTTAATCTGGTGACCAATGTGATGGATTGGTGGGTAGACTCGGAGCTACCAAGCATGTTTGTGGGAACAGAGACTGTTCACCTCCTACCGTAGGGTAGGGGAAGGCGAGAAACTCTATATGGGTAACTCATCCGCATCGAGGTTGCGGGAAAAGGAAAGGTCGGTCTGAAGCTCACATCCGGAAAGACTCTCACATTGAATGAAGTTCTTCATGTTCCGGACATCCGCAAAAATCTTGTTTCTTGTTCTGTTTTAGATGATAAGGGTTTTAAAGTTACAATTGAGTCTGGAAAACTTATAGTAACTAAGGGAAATGATTATGTGGGTAAGGTTTATAAGACTGGGGGTCTATATAAACTTAATGTAACTGTCTCGAATTGAAATTGAATGATTCTTATGCTTACATGTGTGTGTCATTGAATGTTTGGCATGGTAGACTTGGTCATGTAAACTATAAATCAATGCATAAATTGGCTAGCGTAGGTTGCATACCCAAATTCATTTTAGATAAAAATCATAAGTGTGAGATTTGCGTAGAATCTAAGCATGCTAAAAAATCATTCAATAAGAATGTCCAGAGAAACTCTAAACCCTTATATTTAATCCACTCAGACCTAGTTGATATGAAGTCAGTTCAAACAAGAGGTGGTAAGAAATGGTTTATTACTTTTATAGATGATTGTACGAAGTACTGCCATGTTTACTTACTTAGAGGGAAGGATGATGCCTTAGAAGCCTTTAAGATATATAAAAGTGAAGTCGAAAACCAATTGAATACTACCATTAAAACTATTAGGTCTGACCGTGGTGGTGAGTATGAAATTCCCGTAGGAGATTTTCGTGAAGAACATGGCATAATACATGAGACTACAGCTCCTTATTCACCTCAATCCAATGGTGTAGCTGAACGTAAGAACCATACCCTTAAGGATATGATGAATGCCATGTTGATTAGTTCAGGATTACCTTCGAATTTGTGGGGGGATGCTATCCTCTCTGCCAATTACATCCTGAACAGAGTACCCTTTAAAGGATCAGATAAAACTCCATATGAGTTATGGAAAGGTAGACAACCATCTTATGATTACTTCAAAGTGTGGGGGTGCTTGGCAAAGGTGGGCATCCCTCCTCCTAAGAAAAATAAGATAGGACCCAAAACCGTTGATTGTGTTTTTATAGGGTATCCCGAGCATTCTAGTGCTCATAGGTTTATGGTTGTGAGTTCCAAATTTCGACATAGGGTTGAATACTATCATGGAGTCTAGGGATCTTGAGTTTTTGAAACTATTTTTCCTTTGAAACGTGATTCTCGAAAGAGGTGTTTAGATGATCCCCTAGATGTTCCTTCAACTAGTCAATTATTACCTTTAGAGGAAGATGAACCGAAGTGGAACCGAGAAGAGGTAAAAGGGTTAGAACCGAGAAAACATATCCCGGTTGCATTACATACCTAGCCGAGTCCGATCCTCGACTTATAGAGAAGCCATGACTTGTCCAAGCTCCGTGGTGGAAAGAAGCTTCCATTAGTGAAATGGATTCCATTCGAGAAAACGGTACTTTTGAACTTGTAGATTTACCTCCGGGTGTAAGGCCATAGGTTGTAAATGGATTTTCAAAAGAAAACGTAAGATAGATGGAACTATTGAAAAATACAAGGCTAGGGTGGTAGCTAAAGGCTACTGACAAATAGAAGGTATAGATTTCTTTGACACCTATTCACCAAAGGAGTAGAATTAGCTCCATTAGGATGTTAATTGCTATAGCTTTCATCCATAATTTAGAGATACATCAAATGGATGTAAAGACAAATTTCTTAATGGTGAGTTAGATGAAGAAATTTATATGGAACAACCCGAGAGCTTTGTAGTTAAAGGTTGTGAAAAGAAAGTGTGTAAACCGGTTAAATCTTTGTATGGATTGAAACAAGCACCTAAACAAAGGGCATGAAAATTTTGATCATGTGATGATTTCTAGTGGTTTTAGAATTAATGAATCGATAAGTGTGTTTATACTAAACTTGTCAAGGATACTGTGTGATTGTATGCTTGTATGTTGATGATATGCTTATACTAGGTACAAACATGGATGTTATTAATTCCACTAAGAAACTGTTGAATGAGAACTTTGACATGAAAGACTTAGGCCCCGATGATGTCATATTAGGGATGAAGATTAGAAAAACTTCTAATGGCTATAGTCCGAGCCGGTCTCATTATGTTGAATCCATACTTAAGAAATTTAATCGGTTTAATCAGAACTCCGTGTGTACTCCTTATGATTCTAACTGGTCGTCTCAAGAAGAATAAGGGTGTAGGAGTTAACCAACTTGAATACTCGAGAGTCATAGGAAGTCCGATGTATTTGATGAATTGTACGAGACCGGACATTGCTTATGCCGTAAGTAGGTTAAGCGTGTGTACTTGTAATCCAGGGCAGATACATTGGGATGCACTTATTAGAGTGCTAAAGTACTTGAAGTACACAATGACCTTTAGTTTGAATTACAAAGGATATCCGGCCGTTCTTGAGGGATTTTGCGATGCAAACTGGACAACAGGATCTGAGGATTCTAAGTCTACGAGTGGATATGTATTCACTCTAGAAAAGGCGTCTGTATCTTGGAAGAGTTCCAAACAGACATGTATAGCTCGTTCCACTATGGAATCGGAGTTTATTGCGTTAGATAAAGCGGGAGAGGAGTCCGAATGGCTAAGAAACTTTTTAGAAGATATTCCTCTCTCGCATAGGCTCGTGCCGCCTATATCTATACACTCGTGACAAAGAAAATCATGCGATAGGTAGAGCTAAGAGTTGCTTCTACAATGGAAAGTCTATACATATTCGTAGAAGACATGATACTTTGAAAACACTAATCTCAACAGGCGTTATATCCATAGATTGGATGCAGTCCAAAGAGAATATCGCGGACCCTTTGACGAAAGGTTTGTCCAAGGAGATAGTTAGTAAAGCATCGAGGGGGATGGGGCTTAGGCTCAAAAATTAAACTTGCCATGAAGGATACTCAACCTTGCTGACTGGAGATTCCAAGATCAAGGTTTCGAATGAGACAACTAATTCATGGTGGGAAATGGTAAACACTATCAGAGATTTTCATTCTCCGTCCCTTCCCTATGGTGTTGATGTGATAGTGTGACTGCATGTGGAGGATGACTTTTAAATAAGTCTTAATGAGTTCCATAGTTTCAATTTAAGATTGAAGTGGGGTGTAGCAGTAAACACTCTTGATGGAACTCACCTATCCGAATGTGGAAGTGGGGCCGCTTCCTATGAGAATTGAGCCAATTCTCTAGAGCATTCTGAGAAACAGGATATGTCCAGGGCCAAATTGGACAAAACGGCACGAACTTAGCAACGCCAGGAGGATATCATGCGTGGGTATTGTCGCGAATTACACCAATGCTATCGGTTCAAGACTATGTTCACTTGTCTAGCATGTAGTTCCTGTAACTTCTCACTAAGTAAGGGTTCAAGACCTCATGGACACCTTTGCCTAAATGGTATTTTCCTTACTTCGATTTTTCATTTTCCTAGATTTCATTCATGTGGGGGATTGTTGGAGAAAATGAGTTTTAATTAAAATGTTTTATGGTCTTGGTGTGGTTTGATCTAATGACCTAAGGGTCTAAGGATACTCACTCATTTTTGGGTGAATGAAGTGGAACCTTTAGTCCCACATTGTGGAAAACTAAAGAGGAGCTCCACTATATAATCATACTCTTATGTATGAATTGTAAAACGTGGGTGGAGCGGGTGGGTGGAGCGGGTGGGCACAAATACATATTTTTACCCATGCGATATGCGCGTATGCCATGCACCAAGTCCCTTTTTTCCACGGATTTATTTTTGGCGAGTCTTTCTTTAGGAAATTAATTCCAAACTTATTTCTTAAGAGTTTTATTTATGGTAAAATTCCTTTTACTTGTTTTTGAAGAAAACCAAAACCTAACTTGATTTGCAAGTTTTTTCATCCTATAAATACAACTCGAAAATCTGTTTTCAAGACACCGAAAAATTCTTGTTTTATTCTAGGGTTTTCTCCATACGTTTTTACCTCCATCCCTGTTGCTGAGTTCGAAGAGAGGGTAACTTGCGTTGTGCTAACTCAAGTTATATCGGGCAGTCTTATCCTGGACACATCTTCGCCGTGAGGGGTTTAGCATTACTCAACTCGAGTATACCCGTGAACTAATGTGTTAAGGACAACTTGTTGAACCCCGTGATTACGCCTCGTCAAGTTATTTCGGTAGAGTTGTTTCGCATTAGTTCTTTACATATTATTTTGATACATCTAACGTGCTGTTCATTGTTGCAAGATCCCAACAGTCCCGACCCGAACTTAGAGTGACTTGCAAATCTTTACCTTTCGGGGCCGATACCATTCTGGTTTTCTAATCACTTTACGTGTGCCTTGTCAGTGACATTTAATGCTTGGTCTCCCATTTCAAACTCAATCGTAAATCTTCTTATCTATTTTCCACGTGCTGTGCTGCTCTTCTAGATTGATACGGTAGATATCTTGATTACCGTGTTGGACCTTCATAGAGATCCGGTGCTTTAGGCTTATTTTACCTCGGCGACTCTTCAGATGCTGCCATGTGTCCCGGGATAATTTACCACTACATCAACCAAGGTTTCCGTTGCATCCTGAAATGCTATATCGTTTATTCGGTTTACCAGTAAAACATTGCGTGTCAAATCTAATTTTATATACCTATTTTGCCCCCACAAAACATTACTAAATTTTACAGAAATCCTTACATATTTACATTACAATAAAAAACCAAGTGGGTCTGGTGCACCCACTTGTCTCTATGTAGCTACGTCACCGGCCATAGGAATTGCCCAAGGTTCTGAACTAACCCAAAGTCCGATAGGGAAAAATATCGTCTGGTCCTTTTTTAGGTGGGCCCATGTCTATTTAGTCCTTTGGTCAAACGCCTTTACTGTTTGGTCCATAATTATTTAAAAATATTTAAATAGACAAAAATACCCTTCCGTGTTATTTTTTTTTTTGTATGAGTTCTTCCGTGCTAAAAAAACAGACTTCATTCTCAGGAATGAAGTCCATACAAAAAGCTAAAAATACAGACTTCATTCCCAGGAATGAAGTCCATACAAAACGCTAAAAAAACAGACTTCATTCCCAAGAATGAAGTCCATACAAAACGCTAAAAATACAGACTTCATTCTCAGGAATGAAGTCCATACAAAAAGCTAAAAAAACAGACTTCATTCCTTCATTCCATACAAAAAGCTAAAAAAGACTTCATTCCTTCAATGAAGTCCATACAAAAAGCTAAAAAAGTACTTCATTCCTGGAATGAAAAAGCTAAATGTACTTCATTCCTGGAAATGAAGTCCATACAAAAACCTAAAAAAAAAAAAATCATCATCTTCATCTTCTTCATCATCTTTCTTCATCTTCAACATTCAAAATCATCATCATCTTTCTTCATCTTCATCATCTTCATAGATGGTCCTTATCCACAAAATCATCATCTTTCTTCATCTTCATCATCTTCATCATCTTTCTTCATCTTCATCATCATCTTCATCTTCATCATCTTCATCTTCATCATCTTCATCATCATCATCTTCATCATCATCATCTTCATCTTCATCATCATCATCTTTCATCATCTTCATCATCATCTTCATCATCATCATCATCATCATCCTCATCATCTTTCTTCATCTTCATCGTCTTCATCTTCATCATCTTCATCTGTCTTCATCATCATCATTTTTCTTCATCTTCATCTTCATCATCTTCATCATCATCATCATCATCATCTTCATCTTCATCATCATCTTTCTTTATCTTCATCATCTTCATCTTCATCATCTTCATCATCATCATCATCATCTTCACCATCTTCATCTTCATCATCATCATCATCATCATCATCATCATCTTTCTTCATCTTCATCTTCATCATCTTCATCTTCATCATCATCTTCATCATCTTCATCTTCATCATCTTCATCTTTCTTCATCATCATCATCTTTCTTCATCGTCATCATCATCATCATCATCATCTTCATCATCATCATCTTTCTTCATCTTCCTCATCATCATCATCATCATCATCATCATCATCATCTTTCTTCATCTTCATCATCATCTTCATCATCATCATCTTCATCGTCATCATCTTTTTTCATCTTCGTCATCTTCATATTCATCATCATCATCATCATCATCATCATCATCTTTATCATCATCATCATCATCATCATTTTCATCATCATCATCTTCATCATCATCATCTTTCTTCATCTTCATCATCTTCATCTTCATCATCTTCATCATCTTTCTTCATCTTCATCATCTTCATCATCTTGTTTCCACAAAATTAAAACCATAGAAAAAAGATTTGAGAGGAAAAGAAAAACTAGATCTAGAAAATAAGAGAGAGAAAGTAAATCTGAGAATGATTCCATCTCTCTTTACCTTTTACTATATATATGGCCCTTATCCAAAGGGTATTCTGTTTCTGAAAGAAGGTGACATTTACATCATCCATGACATCAACAGAGACCAAATAATAATTTTTAGGACCAATATAATTTATATTACCAAATAGACCAAAACAGACATTTGGTAGATTCAAATGGATAGACTCATCCTAATATATTATTTCTAGGACCAATTGGTATTTCCTACAAGTCCGATACTCTAAAAGAGGGTTTAGGGTTTAATTTTGTTCGGTAGGTCAAAGATTAAGAGGTCGAATTAGCTCCAACAGTTCTAATTTCTAACTAAAACAGCTTCAGTTTTAGGCCTTGTATTTTTGCCGCAGGAAACGTGGACGAATTCTAAGCGAGAGAAACTCCTTGTAACATGGAGGAAGAAACTCCTTCAAATTCCCAACTCGAAAGTTAAGAACTTAATTAGCGAAGTTAAATCAGTGGGTCGAGACAGACTCCAAATTTCTTGGAGTTTTGAAGTTTACTCAGTGAATTCAGTTCAGACATTCACTTTCATTTTATGATTTCGCTGTTTTGAAAAAAGAACGATCCATGTGTTCGAAAATGGGGTTTGAAAATAAGCACTGAAGAAGAAGAAGAAATGGTGGAAAAGAGTCTAGTAAAAATGAGAGGCGTAGAGGGGAGAATCTGTGAAGAATTCTCTATGAAATATTATGGGATCTGTACCATTGGAGGAATGCTTAGTGCTGGAACAACCCATTTAGCTATCACTCCTTTAGATGTCTTGAAAGTTAATATGCAGGTTAGTATTAATTATGATCTTGTTTTTCAATTTCTCTTAAATGTTGTATCAATTTTGTTTCTTTCATTTGATATATGTATGGTAAGTTGCAATCTAAGCAAATAACTAAAAATTGCCTTTCCATTTGTGTGTTGACCTAGATGAGTTTGTCTCTGTTTTGCTGCATTTTCATATAGGGGGAGACACATTTGAAATTAGAGATTTTATTGGCGGCTATGTTTATAATAGGGGTATCATAGTGCACTTACTGGGTCTTGGTATTACATATAGTCTATATAGACTATCTTGTTTGTTTTGTTGAATGCTGGTGTCGTAGTAACCAGGGAGCACAACAAAGAGTGAGAATGCCTAATTGACGATTTTTCGATGGTTGATTGGAGAAAACATGGAAAAGAGTTTCCCAAATGAACACATCTGTTAAGCCAAAAATGCTCGAATTGTTACTATACACTGTTTGGCCATGTTTAATAGACTACTGTTGTCATTCTTGATAATCAAAATGGAGGGTTGTTAATATACTTATTTTATGATTTAGGTGAACCCCACCAAGTATAGAAGTATTTCCTCGGGTTTAAAAACACTTTGGAGAGATCAAGGTTCATCTTCTCTTTGGAGAGGTTCGACCAGTAAATTCTTTGGATATGGTCTTCAAGGTGGATGTAGATTCGGTCTTTATGAATACTTTAAGAAGCTTTACTCAGATATATTGGTAGACCAACATAAAGGTCTTATCTTTCTTCTCAGCGGTGCTTCTGCTCAAGTATTTGCTGATGTTGCTCTGTGCCCTTTTGAAGCCGTTAAAGTTCGTGTTCAAGCGCAACGCCACTTCGCAAAAGGTTTAGTTGATGGCTTTCCAAAGCTCTATGCAGCTGAAGGTGTTTCAGGGTAAGCAATGCGGATGTTTTCTCTATTCTTGTCTCTGACTTGCAAAGTTCCATTAGTGTTGATAGGGTGATCGTTCTTATTGTGTGCAGATTCTACAAGGGGCTTGCTCCACTCTGGGGTAGAAATCTTCCATGTAATTCCTCATGTCATCTATCTTCAACAAAATTGATCACATATTCTCTTAATATTTGAAATTTGTATGCACATGATAAATTAGGGTAATATCTGAACCCATTCAAACTTTGTTTATGCAGTTTCAATATTTATGTTCTCCACTTTTGAGCATTCTGTGGATTTCTTATACCGGGATATCATTAAAAGAAAAAAGGAAGAGTGCTCAAGAGGTCAACAGCTGGCCGTGACATGTGCAGCTGGTTATGCAGCTGGAGCCGTGGGTACATTTGTTTCTAATCCTGCAGACAACATTGTTTCTTCTCTCTACAACAAAAATGCTAATACTATATCACAGGTACTCTCAGCCTATGCCACCCAAGGCTTAATCTTTCTTTCTTAGTTTATGCATAACTTCAATCCAAACATTTGTAACTTCGGTTTCCTGTTTAATTCTCCTTTTGAAACATGCAGGCTATGAGGCAAATTGGGTTGCTAAATTTGTTTACTAGAAGTCTTCCTATTCGGTTTATGCTCGTTGGTCCGGTTATAACGATGCAGTGGTTTTTGTATGACAGCATTAAAGTGTTAGCAGGACTGTGAGTACATCTTCTGTCACTGCTTTTTTTTCAAATTTTTTCTTAGTTCCGGTTTACGCAGTATAGTTCTTCATAGGTAGCATATCCTAGCGAACTCATTGCCGGTGCCATCTCGAAAAACAAAACACGAAATAAAATAAGAAAATATTGTATCAAATTCGTTTAACTGCTTATGACCATTTGTCATGAATGATGAAATGGTGATTAAATACAGATTAGCTGCCCTGACTTGCAAATTTATATTCCAACTTAAAACTAAGATATCTTGAACTTGTAAATGTTTCAGGCCAACAAGTGGAGGTGTCAAAACTCAACAGTCATCCGGGAGAATCAGCGAAAACAGCTTTATCGCTTATGAAGGGTGATAGACAAAGCTCAACCACTGTAATTAACCTACAGTGGGGGCAAGACATCATTGTGAAATAACCAGCAAAATTTGGAGATTTCCAGGTTTTCCCAATATACAGTATAAACAGATAGCTCATTATATGAACATGCTTTTTAAGCGGAGTATTGTTGCAGTCACTTGTAGTTTCATGTTTTTTAGTAGGTATACTTCTTAGGATTCCCCAAAGTTTCTGGTGATGGTTTCTTGGCCTGCCATAACTAACCTTTGTAAGGGGAGATGGTATAGAATATTTATGTTACTAACAGCGCTGTATTACAAAAGTACTACCTCCGTTTCTGGAAAAGAGTTTACAGAAACGGAGGGAGTACTGTACTATACAATAATCATGTAAAGTTGTAATTATGTCAGTGTCAAACAATAATCGCAAAATGATCCATGATTGCATTGTTGATAGTTTTAGATGGTAAACCTATTATTGTAACACCATTACAGCGGTAACATCTGAAACTGAAAACAATGAGCTGATTCATTCGGGGCGCTTGGGATTTTTTAATTTTTGTACACGAAAATCATACTCCCATGACCAAAATCGCATCACTCCCATGACAGGACGTGATATTGTGGTCATTTGAAGCATTTTGATGGAAGTAAAAGCCTCGGCCATTACTGATACATCAAACAAAGTTCTTTGGAAGGTTTAAGGTGCTAAAATAGTCCGGGTCCTGTAGTGCGTCTGATCGGTTGTCACCCGGTCAAAAATAATTTCACTTTCTTGCTTCACTAAAATAAAGTAGTATGCAATAAGAAAGAGTTCGTATCCACAGAGAGGCTTATGTTGTTATGCAAATTTTCAGTTTCTTAGTAACCAAGGGGGGATGTTGATGTTTCAAAGCAATAAAAATAAATTGAAAGCAAAGTAATAATAAAATTTATCAATAAGGAGAAAGTATTGGTCACGGGATAGTTTCATTCACAAACTCGAATTATCAACAATGACTAGAATTGAAATTTTAATCTCTCATTTACTAAAAGTCCTAGGATACCTTGATCGCAAGAGTATCCCGCTAATTCCCGATTTCATCACAACCACATTAAAAGATGCATATGTGAATTCTTTCTAGAAAGCAACCTAAAGTGTAAAAGCACAATTAAGTTTAACTCCCTAAAAGCAATAAGTTTTCCGGAATAAGACTAATCAAGGCAACCAAAATGTGTAAAAGCACTAATTCGATTTAACCCAAGTTACGATTCATATGTGACTAGTAGGATATATCACTACAAGCACTACCCACATTTATGCTACTCAAAATCGTGGATAGACAACGTTTTCGTATTGAAAGCCCTAATATAGCTCTAGATATGAAAGTAGATCGGATTGATTCCGACTCAACCAAACAAACTATCAAATCATAAACATTATAAACCATGAATCATAATCAATAAATTACCGAGACAAAACTAATACATTGAATCAAATCTTATTTGTGAAATCCACTTATTATCCCATAACCAATAATAGGTATTTAGTTACTCATAGTATTTTTATTCAACATAATTATTATCAAAAATAAGATGAAGAACATGTAAAATAAAATGGAAGCAAACCCTAGTAGAATCGCTCTCTCCAAAACTCCAAAGAGAAAATACGTGATCCTAAAAGAATAGAAACTCCTTCTTCTTATAGCCTTCACACTTTCCAAAATTAGGTCTTCAAAGTCCATTACCAAAAAGTCCACCAAGCCCATGAACCATGTGTGAGAAACCCATTTGAAAATATGTCCCAAAAATATGCTCGCCGGAAAACTGGTGCACTGGTCGGAAATGGCGAATCCGGCGCCGGAAGGTCGCCGCCGACAACCTGAAATGTCAAACGGTCAGCGGTTCCAAAAGGTCAACCGGGTCAAAGCTCAGGTGAATTGGCACCAAGTCAAGGTATGAATCGAATCAACTAATAGGCTGAGTTGCCAAGCCATATGGTCTTGCACAGGCCAGAGCTGTACATTGCACAACCAACTTGCTCCCAGCCATGATGGCTATGCACTGTCTCATGGCCAATACATAATTGTACTGCCCTGTATTTCACTTCAGTTCATGCTGCACCATTTCCAGGCCATTTCCAGCTCTTGCTATCTCAATACCAACGAGCCTTATCACTTGCCACTGACTCCATCTAGTGTTAGCTGCACCTCATACCTGCAATTCTATCTTTAGCTTCTGTCCCAGTTCAAGCAATTGAACTCCAACTATTAATCCACCACCAAGCTCACAGCACAACCTCAGCCTTGTCGCCACACAACATCATCATCTGAAGCACTTAGCAGCATCCTCATTGCCTCCAGCTTCACCTCAATCACCAGCTGCAATACACAGCACCCAGTGTACAGCTCCAGCACAGATTGCAGCATACAACAACAGCCTCACCATTTCCAGTGCCACAAGCATCAATCCTCAACACCTGCAATTGCTCTACAGCTCCATTTCGGCATTGTTAATCCAGGTATCAACACTGCTCCATTCTACGACTTCCAACAACACAGTGCCATAGCTCTTGCATCTCAGCAACTTCTCCTTCCTGAGCTGCTCTTCCACCAGCAAGTCCTAACTGGGCACCCTTGTAACAATCTCAGGGCCATTACCACCTGCATCTGTACTCACCAATTGCAGCAACACATTCCATGTAACTCTATCTGTAGCTTCTAGTTCAGTTAACAGCTCCTCCTGCCACTTTGCAATCGCCTCCGTCGAACGGTTCCGACTGCACCAGACCCTGCAGAAATACAAGCATAGAACTCCACTCAATCCTTATTATGACCAGCTGCAGTACAAGCTTGGAACTCATTCCAGTTCAGCTACCACACGGATCGCGACCAGAACTAAGTCACGACTTTGGCAACCAACGATTCTGATTCATTTCCTCCATACACAAAGAATACCAGCAGTTCATCTCAATAGCATTGCCGCATCACTTCAATATTTCTGTGCCTCGAATCTCCAGCCATCGCCTGCACATTTGCAGCTGCTCTCCTTCATCCTGTAGCAATGACACAGCTCCATGTCTTGTTTCACATCAAACAATAGCAACTCCACTGCCTCTCTTGTTGTAACTTTCTCAGTGATCCCTTGTAATTCTGCATCTGCACTGTCACCCTGCAATATCCTTGGCAGAGCAGTTAATGCCTTCACTGCTTTCTCGCTGCCAGACTGCACCCATTACCCTTGTGAATTTCGAGCACAGACTCCAAACTCGAGCCACTCTGGTTAAAACCTATCAGAGCCATGGCTCGCAGCTGCAACAACCTAATTTTCACCCTTGTTTCTCCCGTATGCAAGCCCAAAAATCGATCCAAAGCTAAACGAGTCTAACCCAAATCTTGTTTCCGCTCATATTAC
This sequence comes from Papaver armeniacum, assembly GCA_023531295.1. Classification (NCBI taxonomy): domain Eukaryota; kingdom Viridiplantae; phylum Streptophyta; class Magnoliopsida; order Ranunculales; family Papaveraceae; genus Papaver; species Papaver armeniacum. The sequence continues at coordinate 110,758 of JAJJWW010003099.1, read as the reverse complement.
CCGTACTAGCTTGTTTTCAGCTGAACTTACGATCCACTGGAATCGACCTAGCTCCCGCAATCCTTGTCGGTGCCACCTTTATGTAGCCACAAAGATCCCCAAGCTCAGTGCTGCACCAACAGCTCTTCAAGCACAGCCACCTGCTAGCTCTCAACTGCAATATCACCTTTTCCAGTCCACTCCTGCAATTGCCTGAGACTCAGCACCACCAACAGCTACTTCTGAAATCCTCACAGCCAAGGCACTGAATCTCCACCAGTTCCATCACTGCGTATCAATATCTCCATCTCTATCACCTGCAACAGCTGCAACTTCAATCCAGCCAACCCATTTAGGAAACAACAGCTCTTTATAACTGGTTCTCAAGAACCATTACAACTGCCCCATTCTTTACTCCATAAAAAGCACCATTACCAGAGGCTGCCACAATCCCTACAAAATTCCTAATCATACATCTATAGCACAATTCACTCACAACCCATTCCCTTGTTGCTTCTTAGACTGAGCTAAACAATTTGCAGCATCATCTTCCCATGAGAATAACGATTTGAACCAAACTGACCATTCTTTCATTACAACCCATCTCTGATTTCATCTTCAAATCGGAACCATAATCTCTGTGATTCACTCATCCGAACAGAACCCTAATTTCTTCAAGCCCTGGCACAAATTTCTATTCAATTTCTTCTCAGACTACCACCACAGCATCTGCATCTCACACTTCTATCAATTAGCCACAAACCCATTTATGAGAACTCAAATTCCGCCATTGCCATCCTCTAAACTTTCTGTTTGAGAACCCTAACCACATCTGTTGCCAACTCTGCCATATCCTCCTTATAATCTTCTGTTAAAGATTCAGCCTCAAAACCTATTAGTTTCTTCATCTCTGTGTTGTTCAATCCAAAACAATTCTCGTTCCTCCCTGTCCGCAGCAACATCAGAATCCTCACTGTATCACCACACTCCTTTCTTTCATCTGCTACTTCTGTTATCAAACTCTCGGAACCACAGTCGAAAACAGCCATCCACGTTTCTCTGATTTCAGATGAGAAATGATGAAGAAATAGTTTCCTCTGAAATCTAGGGCTAGTGTAGGAATGAGACTGGATATAGCCACCTAGGTAAAATAGATAAGGGGTTACCCAGAAATGATTCTAGGCACCCAGGAATTGGATAAGGGCCATCCAGTCCATAAATGGCTTGTCGGTTCCGAATAACCGACAGTCTATATCTCTACTCATCTCAGCTGTCAGTTACGGGAAACTGACAATCCATTCTTCACCTCCTCCATGCGCAGTCGAACCACATGTGAATTAACTTTTCGCCTTTTACGCTCCACATGGACGTTTTCCTCTTCTTTTGCTCATAACGACTCCATTGCACCTGATAAACTCAAATTCACACATAAGATACATAATTTACATGAAAACTCGCAAAGAAAGCATAAATACCAGATATAAAATTAGGTGTTTATCACACCTATCAAATTCCCCCACACTTAGACTTTGCTAGTCCTCGAGCAAATCAAACAAAACAATTCTAAAACAAATACATACAACTCCGTCTCGTCGAGGCTACGGTCACTTTAAGCATAAATAACAAGCCTTTGAACCCCTAGGTGTCCCTAGTGGACGAGTTTTAGTCTCGTGAAGGTTTACAAGAGGTCTTCCTACAAAACCTATATTTCCAACTCCGTTTATTTGTGACAAATCAATGAATGAATCCAAAATGACTACGGAGGAGGTACCTTGCACAAATTCAGTTCATATTCAAGTAAATAAAGCTTAAATTAGATAGTCGAACAAGCCACAATACTCGGAAACTAACAAACCACAATCACAATGAAAAGATAAAGAAGATGGATATAGATGTAGATGTTGGCGAATGTTCACAAGTGTTCGATGTTTCCCATATCTGTCTGAAGGTCACTGCCAAGATGAACCTATTCCCTATTGGATTGAGCTACTTGGTCAATTCTAGTATCAACACACTGGCATATACAAGGGAACCAGTGGTCAATAAACTTATTTCTACATCAACTCACTGGCATATACAAGGGAACCAGGAGTGACTTTATTCACCAAATATAATACTTTTTTTTTTCTTTTTCACTTTTTTGTTTCTTTTTCCCTTTTTTTTTTTTAGACGGCATGATTAGATCAAACTGGATCCAAGCGCATGCTTCTTGTCAGCAAGTACGTGATAGTTGCCTTGGATCCTGCATTCCACGCTTGTTTAGGCGACGGAGACAGGGACTACGTTTCACACATACTGCTATTCCCAAGTGTCATTCTTTATTCCGTTTTGGTCTAATTGGTCGGTCTTTTTTTTTTTTTTTTTTTTTTTTTTTTTTTTTTTTGAATCAATCACTCTAATCATCCTAGCAGCAATAACAACTCGATTTTTAGTGACCCACCAAAGCACCTAGAGAACAATAGAAAAATATGGAAAAACAAAAATAGAATGTGATATGGTGATATTCCGAGATATGGTAACAACTATCATGGTATTTATGATTCATGAGCTATGTTCGTCCCTTTTAGTTAATTGGTTCCTCAACTCCTGCAATCAACATGGTCCCATCCACTAATGGTGTCATCCTAAAGGCACAAGTTTCTAGATTTCGGAGTTCAAAAAGCACAAAAAAAAAATTCTTGGTTTTTCTATTTTTCTGATTTTTCTGATTTTTTTTTTTCTCTTCTTTTCATGGCATAAAACTACTAAACGCATAAAACAAACTATACAAACATATAAATGCTCCCCCACACTTAAACTTTACATTGTCCTCAATGTAAAATTGAATCATCCAAAGAAGGTTCAAGGTGGGAAATTCCGCAAATGATATGCAAAAACAAGAAAATAAAGATAAAATGCTTAAAAATAAAAAGATAAAGGGAAAGATACAAAACCGGTGGGTTGCCTCCCACTTAGCGCTTGGTTTAAAGTCGTCAGCCCGACTATCTCCTTGCTTTCTATGACTCCTCCAGAGGGAGTGCATCCACAAAATTAGCTCCTTCCACCACTTCGGAAGTGAAATTCTCATAATATGGTTTCAAACGGTGCCCGTTAACTTTAAGTTCCTTTCCTGTAGCAATGCTACAAATTTCTACTGCACCATGAGAAAACACATTAGTAACAATAAAAGGTCCGATCCATCGTGACCTTAATTTGCCCGGAAATAAATGCAAGCGAGTATTAAACAAAAGCACTTTCTGCCCAACACAAAATTGTTTTCTAGAAATCATAGTATCATGAAAGGCCTTCGTTTTTCCTTATAAATGCGAGAGCTTTCAAATGCATCATTGCGAAGCTCTTCTAGCTCTTGGAGTTGCAACTTCCTTTGCTTTCCAGCCCCATCCATCTCCATGTTGCATTGTTTAATCGCCCAAAATGCCTTATGCTCAATCTCCACGGGTAAGTGACAAGGTTTACCATACACAAGCCTAAAGGGAGACATCCCAATAGGTGTCTTGTATGCGGTTCTATATGCCCACAAAGCATCATTTAGCCGCATGCTCCAATCTTTCCTTGTTGGATTCACCGTCTTCTCAAGTATGGATTTCACCTCCCGATTAGACACCTCGGCTTGTCCATTTGTTTGAGGATGATAAGGTGTTGCAACCTTGTGCGACACATTGTACTTCTTCAACAAGCTTTGTAAAAACCTGTTGTTGAAGTGAGAACCTCCATCGCTAATTATGGCTCTTGGAATTCCAAACCTTGCAAAAATATTAGTTTGCACAAAATCTGAAACAACCTTGGAATCATTAGTAGGGGTGGCCTTAGCCTCCACCCATTTAGAGACATAATCAACAGCAAGTAAGATGTAATAATTCCCATGCGAGTTGACAAAAGGACCCATAAAATCTATACCCCATACATCAAAAACTTCAATAAATTGAATAAAAGTTTGTGGCATTTGATTTCGGGCACCTAGATTGCCTGTTCTTTGGCACCTATCACAAGTTATACAAAATGTATATGCATCCTTAAACAAGGTTGGCCAATAGAAACCGCTTTCAAGTACCTTGTAAGCGGTTCTTTTACTTCCAAAATGTCCTCCGCAAGCATAGGAGTGACAAAATGACAAGATAGAATTAAACTCGGATTCGGGAACACACCTTCTTATTACTTGGTCGCTGCCATGTTTCCATAAGTATGGATCATCCCATATGTATCGGTTCCCTAACCTCTTAAGTTTGTCCCTTTCAGCACGAGACAAGTTCGTTGGGATTTGTTTAGTTACCAAGTAATTCACAATATCTGCATACCATGGTTCTCCAAAGGCAATTGAGAATAGTTGCTCATCCGGGAAGCTTTCACGCAATGGGATAGCTTCCTTGTCCACAGCAAGACGGCTCAAGTGATCCGCAACGGTGTTCTCAATTCCTTTCTTGTCCTTGATCTCAATATCAAACTCTTGCAAGAGTAGAATCCATCGTACGAGCCTTGGTTTCGCTTCTTTCTTCATTAGTAAGTACCTAAGAGCTGCATGGTCAGAAAAGACAACAACTTTTGTACCAATTAGATAAGAGCGAAATTTCTCCAATGCAAATACAATAGCTAAAAACTCTTTTTCAGTGGTTGTGTAGTTTTGTTGGGCTTCATTTAACGTTCTAGAAGCATAGTAAATAGCATGAGGTATCTTCCCCTCACGTTGCCCAAGCACCGCACCAACCGCGTAGTCACTAGCATCACACATTAGCTCAAACGGCTTGCTCCAATCCGGTGGTTTAATGATAGGGGCTGAAATCAAAAGTTCTTTCAAACGATTGAATGCCGCCATACACTTCTCATCGAAGTTAAAAACCACATCTTTTTGCAATAAATTGCAAAGTGGTGATGCTATCTTGGAAAAATCCTTGATAAATCTACGATAGAAACCTGCATGACCAAGAAAAGAACGTATCTCCCTCACCGTAGTGGGAGGGGTTAGAGCACGAATAAGGTCTATCTTAGCTTTATCAACTTCCAAGCCCTTAGAAGATATTATATGGCCTAAAACTATGCCATGAGTTACCATGAAATGGCACTTCTCCCAATTTAGCACAAGATTTGTTTCAACACATCTTTCAAGGATTAATGACAAGTTGTTCAAACATAGATCAAATGAATCACCAAAGACACTAAAGTCATCCATAAACACTTCAATGATGTTTTCAACATACTCGGAGAAAATACTTACCATACACCTTTGAAAGGTAGCTGGAGCATTGCACAAGCCAAAAGGCATCCTTCTATAAGCAAAAGTGCCGAAAGGACAAGTGAAAGTAGTTTTCTCTTGGTCCTCCGGTGCTATCACAATCTGATTGTACCACGAATAACCATCAAGGAAGCAATAATAAGCATGTCCAAATAAACGTTCAAGCATTTGATCAATAAAGGGTAAAGGAAAATGATCCTTCCTAGTAGTGGCATTCAACTTTCTATAATCAATACAAACCCTCCAACCGGTTTGCACACGAGTTGGGACAAGTTCATTTTCATCATTCTCTACCACCGTTACCCCGATTTCTTTGGTACAACTTGTACCGGGCTCACCCACTTGCTATCGGATATGGGGTAGATAACACCCACTTCCAAGAGCTTGAGTATCTCCTTTTTCACAACTTCCATCATGGGAGGGTTCAAACGACGTTGCGCGTCCCTTGTAGGCTTTGCATCGTCCTCCAAACGAATCTTATGCATACAAACGGCGGGGCTTATACCCTTGATATCGGCGATTGTCCATCCTATGGCCGTCTTGTGCTTCCTTAACACCCGTAGAAGTTTTTGCTCCTGTAATTCACTAAGCTCGTTAGAAACAATCACGGGTAACTCTTCATTATCACCCAAGTACAAGTACTTTAAGTGACTTGGAAGAGGTTTCAATTCCAACTTTGGAGATTTAACAATAGAAGGTAAAAGTTGTTCATCACTGCGTGGTAAAGAAATAAAAGAGATATTGTGAGTTTCCGGACATCCTTGTAGTGAGTTGAGATCACCAAGGGCTTCCTTAACTTCGTTACCACACTCAACACCGTCATCCATGGTTGTAGTTAAAACAGTTTCCAAAGCATCATCATGATTCAATTCAAACACTTGTTGAGCCAATGTATCCAAAACATCAACGGAGAAACAAGAGTGGACATCACTAGGATATCTCATCGTCTCGAAAATGTTGAAACGTATTATTTCTCCATCGAACTCCATAGTCAACGTTCCCTTGTCCACATCAATAATGGTTTTCGCCGTTTTCATGAAGGGACGCCCAAGTAGCAACGGAAGAGACGAGTCCGGTGAACCTTCATCCATCTCTAACACACAAAAGTCAGCTGGGAATACAAGTTGATTAACTTTGCACAAGAACATCCTCGACAATACCCATTGGGTAGACATTAGAACGATCGGCTAATTGCAACACAATTCCAGCCTTTTTCAAAGGACCTAGATTAAGTGAATTGTACATAGATGCAGGCATAACATTAACGGATGCACCTAAATCCAACATTGCTTTATTAAAAGTGGTGTTACCAATTGTGACGGAATGTCAAAGCTACCCTGGTCTTTGCATTTCGGTGGGAGTTTGTGTTGTAAGATTGCCAAGCATTCTCCCCCACACTCAACACTTCATTACCTTTGAGCCTTTGCTTATTGGTACACAAGTCCTTCAACACTTTTGCATACTTGGGAACTTGCTTGATAGCATCAAGGAGTGGTATATTCACATGAATCTTCCTAAGAACGTCTAAAATCTCCTTTTCTAGTTCCGCCTTCTTTGAACTTGCAAATCTGCGAGGAAAAGGTATAGGAGGAACATAAGTAGAAACCGGAGTTTTAGAGTTAGGAATTGGTACCTCGAGTGTTTGGGGACTTTCATCCCTCTTTTCTTCCAAAACCGGCTCCTTTGGAGCTTCCTCTTCACCCAAATCAGCAACTTCGGGTTGCACAAGTTGTGTACCACTTCTCAATGTAATTGCATTAACACCCTCTTTTGGGTTGATAGGTTGAGAAGGAAGTCTCCCACTATTTTGTGCCTTCAAATTGTTGATATCAACCGCCATGGAGCCTACTTGAGTCTGCAAATCCTTGATAGCACTCTTAGTTTCTTGTTGGCTCTCCTTGAACATGGTAGAAATACCTTGCATCATTGTATGTAACTTTGCATCGATATCGGAACCTTGAACCGATTGTTGTGGTTCTTTGAAATTGTTGTTGTTGCGGTTGAAATTGTTCTTTGTTGTTGTTGGAATTGTTGTTGTTGTGGTTGAAATCCACTCGAACGATTGAAATTTGGTTGTTGGACCGCACCTTGCTTGTTGGCATAGCTGAAATTTGGATGATCTCTCCATCCCGGATTGTAGGTGTTGGAGTAGGGATCATACCTTCTTTGTTGGTTTGGAAAAACCGCACTAGCTTGCTCCATCTCTTCACCATGTGAAGGTAAAATAACCGCAGCCATCCTTTGTATCATTTGCTCCATATTGTCCATCCTTTGATCACGGTGTGATGATGATGAATCACTAACTTCATGCACCCGCCTTACCATTGGTTCACCTCTTGTGTAGAATTGTTGCGAGTTCGCAGCCATGCTTTCAATCAACTCGGCAGCTTGGGCCACCGTCTTGTTCACTAGTGCACCACCACCCGCAGCGTCTAGAAGATATCTATCACTTGATTGGAGACCTTCGTAGAAGTCTTGGATTATCATAGCATCACTAACTTGATGGTGTGGACAGCTTGCCACCAATCTCTTGTACCTCTCCCAACATTCATACAATGATTCTCCAACATGTTGCTTTATTCCACAAATCTCTTTGCGAATTTGAGTGGCCTTAGACGCAGGAAAATACCTCTCTAGAAAGAGTTTCTTCAAACCGTTCCATGTAGTGACACTCCCAGGTGGCAAACAATAAAACCAATCCTTAGCGCTGTCCACCATAGAAAATGGAAAAACTTTCATCATTGCACCATCGACTTCGGTCTCATTGGAAGCATAGCCTTGACAATGGTATGGAACTCCATGAGATGCTTGTTTGGGTCCTCATTCGCCATACCATGAAACTTTGGCAACTCCCTAAGCAGCCCCCGGCTTGATCTCGAAAGTTGAGTTTGTTTGGATACACCATTGTTGTGCATCAAGCCTATGAGAAGCCAAATCCTTGAGTGTACGGTTCGCATTGTCACCCATTGCTTCTTCCTCTTCAATTAGTGGTTCTCCTATGAATGGAACCTCTTCTTCCTCTTCTCGATGAAGAGCTTCGTGTTCTACTTCCAAGACTTGTTCTTCCGTTGTGTCTTGCCTTGGTTGGAGTATTGTGCCTCTTCGAGTAGCTATCCCGCACCTTTGATAATTCCAATCTTTGGAAGCCAGGGATTAGTACCTGAAAAACAATTCTCGTAAACAAGTGAGAAACAAGACAATAAACGAAAAGCAAGTATAAAAGCAAAAATTGTAAAAAGAAACTAAAAACTTAATAACAAGCCGTATGCCTCCCCGGCAACGGCGCCAAAATTTGATCGGTTGTCACCCGGTCAAAAATAATTTCACTTTCTTGCTTCACTAAAATAAAGTAGTATGCAATAAGAAAGAGTTCGTATCCACAGAGAGGCTTATGTTGTTATGCAAATTTTCAGTTTCTTAGTAACCAAGGGGGGATGTTGATGTTTCAAAGCAATAAAAATAAATTGAAAGCAAAGTAATAATAAAATTTATCAATAAGGAGAAAGTATTGGTCACGGGATAGTTTCATTCACAAACTCGAATTATCAACAATGACTAGAATTGAAATTTTAATCTCTCATTTACTAAAAGTCCTAGGATACCTTGATCGCAAGAGTATCCCGCTAATTCCCTGATTTCATCACAACCACATTAAAAGATGCATATGTGAATTCTTTCTAGAAAGCAACCTAAAGTGTAAAAGCACAATTAAGTTTAACTCCCTAAAAGCAATAAGTTTTCTGGAATAAGACTAATCAAGGCAACCAAAATGTGTAAAAGCACTAATTCGATTTAACCCAAGTTACGATTCATATGTGACTAGTAGGATATATCACTACAAGCACTACCCACATTTATGCTACTCAAAATCATGGATAGACAACGTTTTCGTATTGAAAGCCCTAATATAGCTCTAGATATGAAAGTAGATCGGATTGATTCCGGACTCAACCAAACAAACTATCAAATCATAAACATTATAAACCATGAATCATAATCAATAAATTACTGAGACAAAACTAATACATTGAATCAAATCTTATTTGTGAAATCCACTTATTATCCCATAACCAATAATAGGTATTTAGTTACTCATAGTATTTTTATTCAACATAATTATTATCAAAAATAAGATGAAGAACATGTAAAATAAAATGGAAGCAAACCCTAGTAGAATCGCTCTCCTCCAAAACTCCAGTAGAAAATACGTGATTCTAAAAGAATAGAAACTCCTTCTTCTTATAGCCTTCACACTTTCCAAAATTAGGTCTTCAAAGTCCATTACCAAAAAGTCCACCAAGCCCATGAACCATGTGTGAGAAACCCATTTGAAAATATGTCCCAAAAATATGCTCGCCGGAAAACTGGTGCACTGGTCGGAAATTGGCCGGAATCCGGCGCCGGAAGGTCGCCGCCGACAACCTGAAATGTCAAACGGTCAGCGGTTCCAAAAGGTCAACCGGGTCAAAGCTCAGGTGAATTGGCACCAAGTCAAGGTATGAATCGAATCAACTAATAGGCTGAGTTGCCAAGCCATATGGTCTTGCACAGGCCAGAGCTGTACATTGCACAACCAACTTGCTCCCAGCCATGATGGCTATGCACTGTCTCATGGCCAATACATAATTGTACTTTATACGTATTTCACTTCGCTTCATGCTGCACCATTTCCAGGCCATTTCCAGCTCTTGCTATCTCAATACCAACGAGCCTTATCACTTGCCACTGACTCCATCTAGTGTTAGCTGCACCTCATACCTGCAATTCTATCTTTAGCTTCTGTCCCAGTTCAAGCAATTGAACTCCAACTATTAATCCACCACCAAGCTCACAGCACAACCTCAGCCTTGTCGCCACACAACATCATCATCTGAAGCACTTAGCAGCATCCTCATTGCCTCCAGCCTCACCTCAATCACCAGCTGCAATACACAGCACCCGAGTGTACGGGCTCCAAAGCCATGATTGCGAGATACAACAACAGCCTCACCATTTCCAGTGCCACAAGCATCAATCCTCAACACCTGCAATTGCTCTACAGCTCCATTTCGGCATTGTTAATCCAGGTATCAACACTGCTCCATTCTACGACTTCCAACAACACAGTGCCATAGCTATTGCATCTCAGCAACTTCTCCTTCCTGAACTGCTCTTCCACCAGCAAGTCCTAACTGGGCACCCTTGTAACAATCTCGGGGCCATTACCACCGCATCCGTACTCACCAATTGCAAGCAACACATTCCATGTAACTCTATCTCGTAGCTTCTAGTTCGCTTAATGCTCCTCCGCCACTTTGCAATCGCCTCCGTCGAACGGTTCCGACTGCACCAGACCCTGCAGAAATACAAGCATAGAACTCCACTCAATCCTTATTATGACCAGCTGCAGTACAAGCTTGGAACTCATTCCAGTTCAGCTACCACACAGATCGCGACTGTAACTAAGTCACAGCTTTGGCAACCAACAGTTACAGTTCATTTCCTCCATACACAGCAATACCAGCAGTTCATCTCAATAGCATTGCCGCATCACTTCAATATTTCTGTGCCTCGAATCTCCAGCCATCGCCTGCACATTTGCAGCTGCTCTCCTTCATCCTGTAGCAATGACACAGCTCCATGTCTTGTTTCACATCAAACAATAGCAACTCCACTGCCTCTCTTGTTGTAACTTTCTCAGTGATCCCTTGTAATTCTGCATCTGCACTGTCACCCTGCAATATCCTTGGCAGAGCAGTTAATGCCTTCACTGCTTTCTCGCTGCCAGACTGCACCCATTACCCTTGTGAATTTCGAGCACAGACTCCAAACTCGAGCCACTCTGGTTAAAACCTATCAGAGCCATGGCTCGCAGCTGCAACAACCTAATTTTCACCCTTGTTTCTCCCGTATGCAAGCCCAAAAATCGATCCAAAGCTAAACGGAGTCTAACCCAAGTCTTCAAGCCCACTCATATTACTTGTACTAGCTTGTTTTCAGCTGAACTTACGATCCACTGGAATCAGACCTAGCTCCTGCAATCCTTGTCAGTGCCACCTTTATGTAGCCACAGCATCCCTGCTCCAGCTGCACCAACAGCTCTTCAAGCACAGCCACCTGCTAGCTCTCAACTGCAATATCACCTTTTCCAGTCCACTCCTGCAATTGCCTGAGACTCGGCACCACCAACAGCTACTTCTGAAATCCTCACAGCCAAGGCACTGAATCTCCACCAGTTCCATCATTGCGTATCAATATCTCCATCTCTATCACCTGCAACAGCTGCAACTTCAATCCAGCCAACCCATTTAGGAAACAACAGCTCTTTATAACTGGTTCTCAAGAACCATTACAACTGCCCCATTCTTTACTCCATAAAAAGCACCATTACCAGAGGCTGCCACAATCCCTGCAAAATTCCTAATCATACATCTATAGCACAATTCACTCACAACCCATTCCCTTGTTGCTTCTTAGACTGAGCTAAACAATTTGCAAAAGATCATCTTCCCATGAGAATAACGATTTGAACCAAACTCGACCATTCTTTCATTACAAACCATCTCTCGATTTCATCTTCAAATCGGAACCATAATCTCGTGATTCACTCATCCGAACGTAACCCTAATTTCTTCAAGCCCCCGGCACAAATTTCTATTCAATTTCTTCTCAGACTACCACCACAGCATCTGCATCTCACACTTCTATCAATTAGCCACAAACCCATTTATGAGAACTCAAATTCCGCCATTGCCATCCTCTAAACTTTCTGTTTGAGAACCCTAACCACATCTGTTGCCAACTCTGCCATATCCTCCTTATAATCTTCTGTTAAAGATTCAGCCTCAAAACCTATTAGTTTCTTCATCTCTGTGTTGTTCAATCCAAAACAATTCTCGTTCCTCCCTGTCCGCAGCAACATCAGAATCCTCACTGTATCACCACACTCCTTTCTTTCATCTGCTACTTCTGTTATCAAACTCTCGGAACCACAAATAAAATGACCATCCACGTTTCTCTGATTTCAGATGAGAAATGATGAAGAAATAGTTTCCTCTGAAATCTAGGGCTAGTGTAGGAATGAGACTGGATATAGCCACCTAGGTAAAATAGATAAGGGGTTACCCAGAAATGATTCTAGGCACCCAGAAATTGGATAAGGGCCATCCAGTCCATAAATGGCTTGTCGGTTAGAATAACCGACAGTCTATATCTCTACTCATCTCAGCTGTCAGTTACGGGGAACTGACAATCCATTCTTCACCTCCTCCATGCGCAGTCGAACCACATGTGAATTAACTTTTCGCCTTTTACGCTCCACATGGACGTTTTCCTCTTCTTTGCTCATAACGACTCCATTGCACCTGATAAACTCAAATTCACACATAAGATACATAATTTACATGAAAACTCGCAAAGAAAGCATAAATACCAGATATAAAATTAGGTGTTTATCACACCTATCAGCGTCCATGCTTGACAAGGCTGTTAGCTGCTCTGTTTCCTTCCTATGAGCATGCAGGCGGGTGAAGCTAGTTCTCGGGTTTGGTTATTCCGGTTCGGTTTCTTAAAAGGTCCCTTCAAAATTTTGCACTCCATTCCATTTTTTCCCGCTCTCTTCTCTCTATGATTTTCAAGCTTCCATGGCGCAGAATTATTCGAACCCCTTTTCTGTCTCTAAAACTGGTTCGTTACATGTCATGCGAAGAGAATCTGGTAATACAAACCATGAATTCTCTATACCAAGACTTCTCTACAGAAAAATCTTACATGAATTACTCTCAAAGTTTCTCAGAAGCCATGAAAATATGTGGAAAGAAACGTTCGGTACTGAATGCTAAAAAACTCCATGGTCATTTGATATCTACTGGTTTCATATCTTCAGTTTTTCTGCAAAACCATCTGCTTAATATGTACTCAAACTGTGGTTTAATTGAAGATTCTTCGCGGGTTTTCGATGAAATTGATAATCCAAATGTTTTTAGTTGGAACACAATGATTAATGGGCTGTCAGATTTGGGTATGATGGAGAAATCTAGACAACTGTTCGACGAAATGCCCGAAAGAGATTGCGTTTCCTGGAATACTATGATGTCTTGTTATTTTCAAAATGGGAAAGTAGAAGAAACTATTAAGGTTTTCTTTCTGATGTTTAAGGATTATAGCTATTGTCCCGATTTGTATTCTTTTTCGTATGTGATTAAGGCTTGTGGCAGTCTTAGATTGTTGAAACTAGGTTTGCTGTTGCATTGCCTTGTTGAGAAATTTGCATATGGCAAAGCCCCGTTTATTCAAGTATCTATTCTTGATATGTATGTTAAATGTGGAGCTGTGGGTTTAGCTGATAAAGTCTTTAAGCAGATTCAGAATCCGAGTTTGTTTTGTTGGAATAATATGGTTTATGGTTATTCAAAAGCATTCGGTGTAGGACGAGCAATTGAATTATTCGAACAAATGCCTGAACGTGACACTGTTTCATGGAACACAGTCATTTCGATCTTATCACAACATGGGTTCGGAGTGAAAACTCTTTCTATGTTTATGGAGATGTGTGCTCATGGATGTGAACCAAATTCTGTGACTTATGCTAGTGTTCTTAGCTCATGCGCAAGCATTCTTGATGTGCAATGGGGTAGACATATCCATGCTCGGATTATTAGATCTGAACCAAGTCTGGATGTTTTTGTAGGTAGCAGTCTGATTGATATGTATGCGAAATTTGGACATTTGGAAACTGCAAAGAGAGTGTTTAGTAATTTGGCAGAAAGAAATACAGTAACCTGGACTTCTCTGATTGGAGGTTTTGCTCAGTTCGGATTTGAAGAAGAAGCTTTAGTATTATTTAATCAAATGAGAAAGGTAGGAGTGGTCTCAGATCAGTTTACAGTTGCTAATATATTAGGAGTCTGTTCAAGTAGAAAGTATACCTGTTTTGGAGCTCAACTCCATGCTCATTCAATCAAGATAGGACTTGACTATGCCATTCCTGTAAGTAATGCTCTTGTTACAATGTATTTTAAGTGTGACAACATTCAGATGGCCAATATTGTTTTCAGGCACATGCCTCTTAGGGATATAATATCATGGACAGCAATGATCAGTGCATATTCTCAGAAAGGTGATATTGAAAGTGCGCGTGAATATTTTGACAAGATGCCAGAGAGAAATGTTATAACCTGGAACTCAATGTTAGCTGCATATATACAACATGGGCATTGGGAAGAAGGTCTGAAGCTGTACAAGGTGATGCTACTGCAAGATAGTGTAATGCCTGATTGGGTAACTTTTTCAACTTTATGCAGTGCATGTAATGATTTTGCATCATTACGACTCGGCAACCAAATTATTGCTCAAGCTGTGAAAAGTGGGTTTGATTCTGATGTCTCTGTTGCAAATGGTATTGTTACCATGTATTCTAAATGTGGACAGTTCGAGAAAGCACGAAAGGTATTTGATTCAATTGTTTATAAGGATCTGGTTTCTTGGAATGCAATGATCACATCATACGCTCTAAATGGTCAAGGAAAAAGTGCGGTTCAAATTTTCGAAAATATGTTAACATCTGGTGTTATCCCAGATCACATAAGTTACATTGGTTTGCTGTCAGGTTGTAGCCATTCAGGACTCGTATCAGAAGGGAAATATTACTTTAATTCTATGACCAAAAATCATGGTATCTCGCGGAGTCCTGAACACTATACATGTATAGTTGATTTACTTGGAAGAGCGGGGTTTTTAGAGGAGGCCAAGAAAGTAATCGAAGAGATGCCTATTCAACCAGATTCAGCTGTTTGGGTTGCTCTACTTAGCGCTTGTTGTACCCACGGTGATTCAAAGCTAGCAGAATATGCAGTCAAACATTTACAGGAGTTGGATTTGAAGGATTCTGGTAGTTATGTGTTGCTAGCTAACGTGTATGCCGAAACAGGTGACTTGAATGGTGTGGTGAAGGTGAGAGCAATGATGAGAGACAGAGGAATCCGTAAGAATCCAGGGTGTAGCTGGATTGAAGTGGGAGACACAGTGCATGTGTTTACTGCAGATGACGCGAGCCACCCACAAATTAACGAGGTTCATAGGATGTTGGAGGAGGTTCTTAAGAAGATTGATGATACAGGCAAGTATGTGAAAGACTACAGTTCTTCTCGATATCGAGGCTGTCACAGTGAGAAGCTTGCAGTAGCTTTTGGACTAATACATCTTCCTTCTTGGATGCCAATACATGTGATGAAGAACCTTAGGATTTGCTCTGATTGTCACACTGTCATAAAGCTGATATCCCTTGTTACTGCTAGAGAACTGGTTGTCCGAGATGCAAATCGTTTCCATCATTTCAGAAATGGAACCTGTTCTTGCGGGGATTACTGGTAACACCAGGTGGACACATTCTAAACTTCCTCTCCTCTCTATTATTCAGTGATTTTACTGCACCCTTGGATGAAAGTGTATCTTTTTTGCCTTTTTGGAAAATGATTGTCATAGTTTCTTGTAACATCAACTATATCTTTGTAAAGTGTAGCCAAGTAAACTATTAAACAAACTTCAGGTTAGTTCGTTTGCAGAAAAGTGAAAGCGTTTTGGGTTATTTCATCCAGAGTTCAGTAAAGCAATACCATCAACTCTGGTTTTTAAAAGCGTACGCTTCGCTTGAAATTTCAGCATTTCGCTCCAAAAAGGTCATGTGATGAATGTTTTAAGGGGGGACTGAACACCCCACCTCCCACTCGTCTGGAGTAGGTTGAACTAGTGTACACATGCTTTGTTTTTGATAAAAGTCGACTTATATAAAATTTATATAGATATTATCTTGAGTCCGACTTTGTGCACCCTGTGTTAACCGGGGTGCACATTCCTCCTTTCTTTATTCGTAGCTTAATTAACGGAAAATATATGGGATAATTTGCATTACCTCCCCTGACGAATATTATAATTTGAGTTACCTCCCCTACAAAGATTAAATTAGTAGAACCTCCCCTCGTCAAAAATTCCGTCCATTTTCCAGTTAGCCGAGTCAGCCAAAGTGACACCTGGAAAAGATAGACACGTGGTAAAAATAGTACCCCGAATGCCCTCATATACTAATATAATCAAGCTGTAGTTAAAGTCAAATAATCAATCGTGAATATTAACAACCGCATTTCCTTTTTCCAAGCTGATAAACAGCCAACGACAGCCGCCACCAACAGAAGCAGCATCGTCGTCTTCTCCTTTTATTTTCTTTCTTATTCTCAATCACCACCACCATCTCTGATCTGTAATTACTACTTGTTTAAGGTATCTAGAATTAGTTATGGGTGACCTAGAGGTGAAAACATTTTGGGGCAGATCTACAGAAAAGTCGTTTTGGAGCAGAGAACTGGGGAAATCATTAGGCGAGATTTGGGGCAAAATTAGGGATTACATTGGTTTAATTGGACTCTATTTTTGTTTAATTTGGCACTCTTTTGTTATTTGAAGATAATTGAAGATAAAATGAAGAGAAACAAAGGGTACAAGATAAAATCAAATCAGGGCACTTGATTTTATTTTATTTTTTTGTTTGCTCGATGGTATGTAATTGATGAATCAGTGGTAGAGTTGTTGTGAGTTTGGAATCAGTTTGATATTTTGATTTTTGTAAAATTGATATAAGACCGAGGGATTAAAGGGTCGATTATTAGGCTTATGTAATCTTACTAGCAAACAGCCTGGCGAGATTTGGGTATACTCAAAGTCTCAAACTAATTGGGGTATACCCAATAAGACAAAATCTGGTCATTATGAAGTAAAACCAAGCCACCCCTTAACCTTGTTTTTTCTAAATGGCTAATATGCCCTTGGTTAATTAATACTAAAATTCTGATTAGGTTAATTAATTGAGTTTAGATTAAAATTTTGAAATTTTGAATTCAATAGATTAACCTTTTGATCCGTCTTATGAGTTCGATTTCGATCCAAAAATTTTGGTTTTGAAAATGCATTAAGCCTAAGCAAGGTCTCGGGTTGAATAAGCCGCCGACCATACGTCCGCCTAATGTTAAACTTTTAATAAGTCGTCGATCTCTATTCCGCCGGCAGTGTCAACTTTGAATAAGTCATCGACCATATATCCGCCATAATGGTCTTCGGATGAAGAACACGCCGACTATCTTGAAGCGGAGAATCTTACGGTCGGCATGTAAATATTTCCTACCCTTCCTGGCTATATTAATCTCGGCATGCAAAAAAAAATAAACCTTGCCTAGGTGACATAATATGGAAGATGTAATTTACTTTATTCATTCAATTTTGGTTACTACATTGATTGAAACATAAAACCTAATCCTTGTCGACGGAAAAACGAATGCACTTAGCATGTGCATCAAGCCTTTGAACCCCTAGGCGACCCTATTGGACGAGTTATAGTCTCGTGAGGGTTTACATAGAGGTCTACCCACAAAACCTATACTAAAACTTCTAAAGCCATCAATCTTCCTCCTCCGAAGACGATACACCCTCCATCATCTCAGGGGCATACTCCGGGATTTTGGATTCCATGAATTGATAGCTTGCATCGAATGCGAATGCTTCCCCCTTTTCCTCCAAGTAGCGCGCTTTGGCGACTTCATGCTACAAAAACAAAACACAAACTTACTTTGTTAGTGCGGTTTAATTTGGAAGATCAAACAACATGGATCACGTAAAATAAACCACAAAAATACTTACAAATTGTTCAATTGACAAGTTAAAGTGGGGAGCGTTGAAAATTGGTTTTTGGATAGCTAAATAAGCAAGTATCGCATTTTCAATAACTATGTGCCTATCGTGCACTTGTTGAACACTTCTTGAGTTAGGATTCCCACACTCTTGGCTAAAAGTGTTGTGAACCCTAGCCCAAAAGGTTGTGGAATCCACCCTTACGGAGGACTGCCTTTGAACTCTAGTCTCCGCATACCAAGCTTTGGTGATTGCCAAATCTTCATTATAATCAAATGAAGCCATTTCTTGTGTGTAGAGAGCTATTGGGTGAGTTAGATGGAGTGTGTGATGGTATGAGCTTTGGAGAGTATATGCAAATAGTTGTGTGTTGTTTTGTGGAGATAAGTAGTGCATTTATAGGATGGTGCCAAAATTTGGCCGTTATAGTGTCCAAGTACAAGTGAATCAATGTAATTGTACTTGCACAAATTTGAATTTTGAAACCGCCGGCGGGGTCAAAATTTTCTACAATGCCGGGGTCGCAAAACGGCCGGAAATGTATGGGTTCATTAGAATGCAGAGATGGTAACTTTATCATGATTAATATTCGAACTCTCCACCGCAGGCAACAACCCGGAGTTCCTCACAATCACTTTCACCTCCTCACATTCCAAGTCAAGATTCCAAGTATGCATCACTGAACACGAAGCTTGGCGCCTCATGAGACGGATGGCAGGCTTGTGATCCTAAATACAAAAAAAAAATGAAAATGAAAAGAAATACAAACACTTGATGCAAATTTAATTAAGATAGTTACACACTTGAATAAATAACAAAGACGGATTAAGATTACTTACGATAGTATTATGGACCGTACATGCCCAAGAGTGTTTGTATCCAAAAAGAACGACTCCACCATCTGCTGGGGGTCCATTTTGGAGGCTCACCTTCTTTCGGTGCAACCATCAAGTGTTTGGGAGGCATGTGAGAATCAGCCGGTTTAGTGATCACCCTCTTCTTCGTTCGGTTGAAGTTGAAGCCGAAGCTTCGGTGGCTTGAACAATAGATAGAGTTTGTTCTCCTTCTCCATCTCCATCTCCTTCTTCTTCTTGTTCCTCTTCCTCTTCAACAATTTCATCTTCGATGATATTCTTACCTTAATCTCCATTACCATCATCATCATCACCATCATCATTACCTCCTCCACCTCATGCATGTCTTGATCACCACCATCATCATCATCATCATCATCATTGTTACCTCCTCCAAAGAAATGGATTGGTTTCATCAACATCATCATCATCACCTCTTCTACCAGATGGAATTGATTGGTCTTCATCTGGAGTCTCGTCTGAATCATTGCGTTCATATAGTGGTTCTAAGACCTTGGTCGTTCCCGGCACAACATATACCCCTTGATGTTTTGAAGACAAGAGTTTATCACCAACACGAGGAGGGTTTGAAGGAGGACTAAGAGCTGCTTTCTTCTTTGCCATTCGCAATCTGAACAAGAACAATTCAGAAAAAAAAACATTACAGGCCGGCAGGTTAGACATATACAACATATCCGGCGGAAAAATGGCCGGAAAGGTCGACCAAAAGATGAGTGCCGGCTAAGACAAAGCCGGCAGTGTATCATCAAAACAGCCTTCCGGCGCACAAAAAAATATTGGATTTTTCACTAAACCGGTCGGAAAGGTCCATTTCCCACACATCGCCGGCTGAAAAATAGCCGGAATGGTTTTATGTAAATACCCTTCCGGACTCAAAAACTCTAGGCATCGGAAAACATTCTAAACAAGCGTAGGCATGGTAAAAAACAATAAGATGCCGGCTTTATTAAAAAAAACGACGCCGGCAAGGTATATAGTTGAATAACCTGCCGTCCCACGCTAGTAGCGATTCTGAAACTATACAAATGGCAAGTTCTTCAACCTTATAGCTTGCCGGCCAAACCCTAACTATGAAAATCCGGCAAGGTCGATAAAAAAAACCTTGCCGGCGTCGCAACTGCCAATTCACAAATTCGAATTTTCTGACCTAATTTGACATGCAAACATGAAATAGAAGTACTAGAGTGAGTTTAAATAAGCCCTTACTTTCTTAAGCGCACCATTTCACGTGTTTCAAATGAACAATTTCTTCTTCTTCAACCGTTTTTTTCTTCACTTTCTTAGCAACCAAATTTGCAATTCCAGGGTTATATTCATTGGGTTTTCGATTAGTTTCTTTCATACGAGTTGCCTTCTTCCGTGGTGGATCCATTGATGAAGATTAATCGGAGTTTTCGAATCGACGATTTTAACGAATTGATCGACGAGTTTTAGTGGTGGTGGGGGTGATGGAGCCGGTAAGGTTGTGGAGGAGAAGAAGAAGAAGATGAAATGAAGAGAATGAAAACTGATTTAGGTAGTAATTAGAGTTATAATGGGAAAGGGTAATTTTGTAACTTTACCCATTGACCCCCCCTTGCCCTTAAAAAAGAGTCCCTATAAAATCGGGTATACCCCAATTAGTTTGAGTATACCCCAATCAAGCCAGGTTTTTTTTCTCGAAATAAAATTACGAAAGGAAATAAGCTTTTAAAACGTTAAAGATCTCCGTTAAACCCGTCCAATGAAAAGAGGAGGAACGTGCACCCGCTGGTGCACAAAGTTGCTCTCTATTATCTTTCCAATAAATTTATAATTACTAGTTATAACTAATTTATTTATAAGAAAACATCCGCTTCAAACATCAACCATAAAGCGACGCTTCACGTTTCGACATACGCATCGCTTCCTAAACATAAAAAACGCTTCAGGCTTTCAATACCTTGATTCAGAGTTTAGCAAAGGACAAGCTGTATTGAACTGAATCGTGACGACTGCAAAGCATTATTGCAAACATTCCCCAAAATTCTGTACTAGTTGGCAAAAAAAATTCCCTTCAGGCCTCAGTTATCTGAAGGGCTTTAACCGAGTTTCTGTTGGCTGATTATTTTTTGCTTTATTTATTAGTGCATTGAAACTGAGAACACCTTGTAAAAACAGCCGTAGATCATTCCTTGTAAAACTCTAAACTTTTAGATACAAGAATGCAGAAACAACACAAAGCTTAGAAACCAAAGAGAAGGGATGACATTTTCTTCAAATATGATAAAATCTCCGCAAAGTAAACTTCATCACACTATAGGACAATTATAGACTTGTAATACATAAAAGTAAAAGATAGTCTAAATAAAGCAAAAGTATTAAACGTAACTGTCGATCAATGATTTCCTCATCTCATCTTTTACGAGACTAGGTTGGGCTTCCCTCAACTTGAACACACTTTCAATGACAGAGAGTTCTGTAGCAGTAGTGTCTGATCCACAGAATGCAGTCCAATCATTAACAATCATACCAGCACCAATGACTTCGCTACCTCTGTTCACAGTCCCAGCCACTAAAGGAACTTGAAGAAGAGTTGACAGTTCATCCAGGTCTTCAATGGATGTATGGGGATGAACCTGTTTCAGACCAAAAAAGTAAAAACATCAAACAAGAGTAGAAAAGGATGTCTTTCAATACATCAGTAACACCAAATAGAAATTGATATCATTCAATACATTAACCTATTTCTCTTACCAATCCGCCTGTGTTAGAGAAGGTACAGTAACTTCCCACGAGAATATTTCCAGCAATTGTCTGCCTGAACACTTCAACTCCTAAAACATCTGCGATAATCTCCTCAGTGTCCTGACAATATAAATGAAACCAGCACAAAGTTACGAAAAATACTCGTCTAATTTCTAAGTCATATTAGTGGTTAGTATTTTGACAATTCAAGAGTCGAGACTTTAAATTGCTTATGGTAGGGCAACTAAAATAATTGTAAATAATTTTTAAAAAATTCTTCTCATAACGAAGTTCCCCAATACAGAGTATATATCACATACCCTATCAAGATCAGTATGTACAAGAGCAACATGGTCGTTACAGGCAACGCAATTTCCCAATGCGGATAGTCTCTCGTCAATTCTCTGAACGACAACTTCATCTGGTAAACTATTCCTCAAGTGTTGAAGTTCTAAAACAAAAATGAAGAATTATATTTAGGAATCTGAACTGCTTTCTGCTCATTGATCTTTCAGGTGTATGATTGTTGATAAAATAATGTGAAGTGTGAACCAAAAAGTAAGAGCTCAAATCACATGAACTAATAAGAAACCGAACTAATAAAAAACCAAGATTTCACTAATTATGAAGAGTGATAACAACAATAAGTGCAAAATCAAATCAGCCAATACACTTAAATGTCCTGTCAAAAAGGTTTTCACTAACCCTGATCAGTTGTAGTGTGCGGCACCAAAAGTCC
The DNA here is from genome assembly GCA_023531295.1 of Papaver armeniacum. Classification (NCBI taxonomy): domain Eukaryota; kingdom Viridiplantae; phylum Streptophyta; class Magnoliopsida; order Ranunculales; family Papaveraceae; genus Papaver; species Papaver armeniacum. Next base: position 88,578 of record JAJJWW010003099.1, on the reverse strand, counting down.
ATTCTTGTTTCCTGCAACCAGAACCAAGCATCAAATCAAGCATGTATCAAAGAGAAATTTGATAGTTTAGTGGTTTAAAATAGACGTAATAGTTACACTCCCTATACTTACCAGCACATAAACGCCCAATGATCCTAGTGCCTCCTATAGAGGTTTTGACAACAGGGATGTGATCTGCTAACTCAGATTCAAATGTACTACAAAAACAGAATTAATAAAAATGAAGAGCCGAACAGACAAATAAACAAGACAAATATATCCACAATAAATTGGCAATTTTGGTACACAAACCTATAAAAGTTTTCAGATCCTCCAATTGCAACCAAACAATATGCATTGGTTAACTTTGAGAAAACCCCAACTTCACAATTGTTCTCAAATTGTAGACCTACATCAATTTGATTAAGTTTATAACTTCATTTACCAAACATGAACGAACTCTAATTTTATTTAACAAATTCAACTTCAAAACTTACGAGTTGCCATGATAAGAGTACAAGTTAAATCCAACAGCTTCCAACTAATAAAAACCTGCAATAAATTCAATGGAACTGAAAGTTTAGACCAAAAAAACATAAGATTTTCACTCACAAAGGAAAAAAAAACAAATAGTAGAAAATTTGGGATTTTAAACAAGCAAAAATGAACAATAAAATTTGAAGTAACCGAACAAGTTCAAAACACATTAACAAAATAAATCTCCTTTACTCTACACATACAAATGTAAAACCCTAAAATCTCAAATATATCATGCTTGAGCAAACAAAAGAAAGAAACCCTAATTCAGAAACTGCAATACCTCTGTAGAATTCCAAGACAAGGGAACGGCAAAACGGAGGAACTATCAGTATCAGTGTTTTTAGGTTACAATGGTTGAGGTTTTAGGGTTTTTGGCCTTTTGTACCTCTTCCGCTGAAGAGTTGAACTTGAAACCCCTTTGTCTTTGTATTTAACCTCCTAACTTTGCTAACTGTGTTTTGAAATATTGGCCGTTGATATAAAGAATTCTTGATTTTAAAAACTGTGAGATGGAAATGCCGTGGTGCTCACGGCCACGTGGTGTTATGGATGAGGAAGGCGGATAAAGACAGCGTAGTCTCCTTGGACACCAAGCATCCCATCGGCTAACCCACTTGCTCCATATGTACATGGGATCAGTGTCTACAGGTTCGCCACTGATGAAGGTTTGAACATCAGAGGTCTGAAATGTTTTATAGCTCGTTTGGATGCCGAAGTCGGAAACAAATTTTTTTTTTTTTTTTACAAAAAAGTTAATCTTTTTGCTCGTAGATGTCGTTTGAAATAATATTTCCAAACTGATTCTTTGCTTTTTGTATTTTAGAAGTCAAAAAACTACTTTTAAGTGTGCATCCAAACACCTTATGCACGCTAAAAGTAATCTTTATTCTCTTAATACAAAGTACTTTAGACAAGGTGGCTTTCTTCGTGAACCTTAAAACAGGTCTTGGAAGAGTATTAGCAACAAATTTGAGATTATTTAGAAGTTCAATTTCCGGTCCTCGGATTATAGTAAACAGATCTTCATACAGGGCAGTTGGCGATTGATAGCAAGGATAATCTGAATAATTGCGGATAAATGGATTCCCTACTTGGACAGAACACCTTCTTCATCCAGTACTGCTAGTAGTTCTAGTATCTATATTTTTATGTCAAATTTAATTGATGAAGGGAGCAGGAGTTGGTTTTTAACCTTTTTGATCAAACCACTTCGCAAAAAATTCTGAGCATGAGATTTCCTTTAACTAGTGAAGAAAAATCGGCCTAGACACAGACCATGAATGGTTGTTTCACAGACAAATCTGCTTACCATACTTTATACAACACGAAGTATCACAAATAGAGAAAATTTGCAGGTCATATCCACTAGTAATATATGAACTCTGGTTAATTGATATTATTCCTAGAGTCGAACTTTTTATCTGGAAATGTCTCAAGGATATACTGCCAACTAAAGAAGAATAAGCAGAAGAATCCCACAAAAGAACATAAATTGTACCAGGTGCAGTGGTGATACTGAGTTTGTAGTGCATATAATATTAGAATGTACATTTTCAAGAGATGTTTGTTTCAGTGCAGGATACACGTTTGATCAAGTTCATCGTGAAAATACGAGGGTATCAAGTACACCACCAATTCTTTTGCAATGACCCATTTCAGACACACCTTGTATAATCTTATCATTATCAGCGTCTCAAGATTACTTCAACTAGGTGATCTTGGATATAATCTAGATTTTGGGTATCGATCCAAGATATTGTTAACATACTAGTGTAACTACTTTAATTATAAAACGATTATGCTGCAAAACTAAGTAAAAATACGTATACACAAGATTTTATCAACGAAAAAAACTGCATGGCAGAAAAACCCAGGACCTAGTCTGGTTTTGAATACTCTCATGATTAAGCCAATACACAAATGCCGACCTCCAACCTCGTGTAGTTTAAACAGAATTAACTACCCATAGTTACTCAGCTATACAAGAACTTATCTAGAAGATAATTTGTTTAATAACAAGTAATAAATAAATAAAAAAGTATGATTCTTAGTTTCTCACCAACGGTACTACCAGAGATTATTGATCATGAATAATTTAAAAAACCGCTTTCTTCCGTACCAAATCGAACTTACTTATCCCTAATTGAATAATCAACTATCACAAAGTAAGTATGTCAAATGGGATGAGTTTGTAAGACTACATGCTCAACTCACTATACCACTTTTTGCTATTAGATCTGGAAAAAAAAAAACTATTACAATATTTTTTGTAAAGGAAATGTTTTGTTGTGAATCGACGTATTACAATTTTTTTGCAACGACAATATAGACGTTACGAATTCGAGTTGTAACGGCCTTTTGTAACAACATCGGGTCGTTATTACGTGGATTTTCCTAACATGTTAAAACCATTACGAATTTTTTTGTACAAGGATAGTTGTAACAGTGGTCAGCCGTTACTACGTGGTATTTTATAACAATTTTAAATTGTTACAAATTTTTTAATAGCACCAGAGAAGTTTACTGTTAGTTAGTATTGACCAGGTCAAAATTAGTGTTGGTCGGTCCATTTCCATCCGAAATTTTCCTGAGTTCCAAACAACTTGCATAAACCTTAATTTCATCCATCCAACCACATTCAATAATAGTTTCTTCTATTCTTTCCGAACACATTTAATCAATTCATATAGAAAAAGAGTATAATTATTCTCACAAGTATTAACATATGAGGGAACACAAATTTTGTTAAGTAAATTCTTAAGTTCTAAGGGAATACAAATTCTGTTAAGTATCAAAAAGGAATGACTAAGATTAGTACAAGAATGACTAACTTCTGACTAGATTAATTCTTATGTTTTTTGGAATACGAATTTTGTGTAGTAAAAAATATTATAAACATAAGTTGTAACTAAGATATTGTATACCTAGTCGAAGCTACAACTTTGCACGAAAACCAGTTCAACACCTAATTAGAAGAACCATCTTTGTCACCTTTCTTGATAAGCTCGACTGGGATTATAATTTCAACAGTTGCCTTGTTAATATTTGTTGGAATGTTGAGAAAGCAACGAAGTTACCCTTGTCATTCTACATACTTAACATATTAATATGTAAAATAGAGCTAATAAGGATCGAAGGAATCGTCCCAACCAATTGATTCTCACTTAAATCACTGTAAGTATTCAAAGACACAATATTTTAGAATGTTGTCAACATTACAAGAACATATAAATGACAAGTGCAAGAACAATTATGTTTCTAAAAGTTGAGTTAATGATACATATAACACAACAAGAGCTTGCATCAGACAGAGCACCTCAGGAATCTTTTCAGTAAGTCGGTTACCTTGAAGCGACCTAGTGAATGGACAACCATTACCCAGGATAATAAAACGTATAAGAATACAACATTTGTTGGGACCTTAATGTAAAAAGTTGAACCAAATACAAAAGCAAAGCCACATGTAAAAAACATTTTCCATGTGATTGATAAGTGCATAATTCACTATACTTTTGTTATCAATTCCATGCTTGTATTTTTTACCTTTCTCTCATATTACCTTGTATTACTCTTTTTTTCTTTTGGTTGTCTTATTTAGGTAAAATAATCCAAAAGGAGCGAAAAGAGTGCTGAAACGGACATAAACGTGAGTGTGTAATAAAGACTAGGAGGAACTCGACCAAATTGATGAGTATTCAACTTTATGTTGTATACAATGAAAAGACTAAAAGAAGTGCAAAAAGAATGAGGTCATTCTGAGTTCGTATGCAAAAGTTATGGGAAAAATAATTTGGGGATCAAGTAGGGACCGATCTTTACCTACGTGGGATATAGGGTAAGAACGATCCCTACCTAAAAAAGTGACAAAAATACTTGCCAAAATTGGATTTCTAAGTTCCGAAGTTTTATCAAACCCTATTCTTAGGGATATATAAGGAGACTTCCAAATACTTTTCAAGGAGGTTCCAGACATACATTTTTACCAAAATCCGAAGTGGAGAAAAGAAGACAAGGAGCGGAAGCTAGGGTTTTGGATTCTTCCACCACCAAATCTATTTCTTATTGATTATGTTATATGTATATCATGGGTTTTATTAAATCCATGAGTAGCTAAACTCTTATTTGATTGAGGATGAATTCTAAGTTTTAAACTTGATTTGATTTAATATGGATCTATTTTGATTTCTTCATATGATTACCGTTTGTTTCTATAATGATGAACGTTTATGATTGATTGATTGATTGCTTTAGGTGGCCAACTAAACTGATGCCGTGATTGATCTATAGCTAGTAAAGGGGTTAGGATATCCGTAATTGTTGAATAACTCGTAGACAAGTAGAAAACGTGAAACCTTGCAGAGGGATTCTGTGGAGCAATCCCGTGTAGAGACAACCTTAAAAAGTGGACCTTGCGCTAAGAGTTTAACTACTATGATCAAACTTAAGTTAACAAAATATAAAGCATTCGACTGAGTACTTAAAGTGCGCTACTTCTAGGTGGTTTAGACGAATATAATCTGATATTCGAGCGCTTCGGTATCCGATTACACAAGGGACTTTGGGGATAACACTGCGCTATATGTCATCCTACGGTTGGTGATAATCTATAAATTCATGACAAATAAATGAATATATTACTTCAATGATTATTTAGTAACGAAGAAGGATTCCTCGATCATATTTCTCATCCTTGATTACATTTTAATTAATTGCTTTATTATTTACTTTGTTTTATATTCAACCTATAAAACAACCCCCGCCCCCATCCCCACCTTATTTGTGACCTTTGACAACTAAAAACTCACAGCTCTTCGTGGGAACGACCCTTGCTTCCATTATGTTACCAGTTAATTGTGTGGAAATAAGTGAGTTAATTTGTTGCACTCAGGACACGCATCAGTGATCTGATTATAAGAAATATCCATGAAAGCCATATTGAACAATGTATGATTAATAGGGAATATAGATGAAAAAATGATTGAAAAAGTACCAAAGGTGAAACAAATCAACTTACAAAATAAAAACTAAAACAAGGCAAACATAATAGAAATTAAAACAAATTATGTTGATCCAGACCCATGAGAAAGACTGAAAACGAATAAGAAAACCATATTTACAATAATTAGAATTGTCTAAGCATGGAAATGGAGTAAGGGATAACAACATATATAGCATTCGCAGATAAATCCCTAAAAGATGTCAAAACAACAACACCCTTAAATCCAGCATTTGATGCAATTGTTTGCTCAAGAGCTTGGAATTGAACATTCCCAGTCATAAAACAATTACAAGATACTGGTCAAAGTTATAATATGTTTGATAGAGTAGCAGTAGAAACCTTTAACGCATTTTGTATGATCTGAACACCAACTTTCTGGTCGAAGTTGGCGGTTTCCAATTTGTCCATCTCCCTTGATGCATATATATAACATTGCAATACCACCTCCTGCAACGAAGTATTGCACTCAAGAACATGTTAGCCACCAAATTGAAGCTTTACTAATTAATATATATATAGAGAGAGAGAGAAATCTCTCGTAGACAATTTATCTATAAGGATAAACGCAATCTAATACCAGGAACAATGTCTTTCTTAACAACTGCTTTGGTGGCATTAAGAGTATCAATTACTTTTTTTTTCACACCAACTTTAGCTTCACTAGTTCCTCTGATCTGCAATACATTGAACACAATGTTAGCATTTAAGGTATAAGTTACAAAGTAAAAATTGCATACCATAAAAATAATAACAATATAATAAAATGGTGACAGACCTTTAAAACGACAACACCAAAATAAAACTTAGCTAGCCTCTCTTGCAACTTATCTTTCTCATAATTGGAAGTGCTCATTTCAACTCTAGCTCTTAGTTGTCCACATCGATTCTCGATGGATTTCTTGTCACAAGCCAGTCAAGAACTACAGTATTATCCTTAGATATTGTCACATATACACAATACATATATTAAATATCAACAAAAAAACACTTGGAAAATACGGAATCCCTAAAGCAACTTACAAAACAGCTACATGGTTCTACAACGAAAACTTGTTGTAGTTATAAACATCAGAAAATTCAAAATCACTCACCTTCTTGCACGTTCCAAGCATATCCAACTCAACCTTCTCAAGATTCATGTTTACTTATTCAGTTATGAGCTGCAATACACAACTAGGACAAATTATTACAAGGAAGAAAGAACAAGCTCACCATTACAATTTAAGTGACGAATAGAGGAAACACCAGTACTTACTTGACCCCCAGTCAAGACGACAAGATATTGCATACTATATTTCATGTTCTCTACGAAACCTAAAGCCTTAATAACACAAACTTGTAACAAATAATGAAATAACGAGGGTACCAAGTACACCACAATCTTTTAAATAATAACATATGCGAGACACACCTTATGTAATACAAACACGAATTGTCAAGGAGATTACTTAGACAAGACGTACACGTAATATATGACATAAGTTAGAATCCGAACTAAACTATGGGATCAAACCAAGTGTTTGGTTAACATATAGTCTTATTACTTTAGTTATAACTATAACACTAATTATAATAAGTAAGTTAATGGCACACAACATGAGTTTTTAACGAGCACCAATTCAAATATTGGAACAAGATTTCTTTCGAAGTCATTGGATCCCTGTTTGAGAATCTCCTTCCTTCTTCCACTCCGTCCCGGAGAGTAAGTAAGACCAATTCAGTCACGTTTTCGTGTCCCAATTAAACACTTTCCTTTTTCGATTATTATCAATTATCAAAGGAAAGGAGAATATCCTTTTTTGTTACCAAATATACGCGGATCCAATCACGATCTTATAATACGAACACGAGAGTCCAGTTTTGATACTCTCAGAATGAAGACGCTGTACAAAGACTATTATAACTTGGTACAGTAAACTAACTCCAAGTTACTCAGTTCCTTTAGTATCCCTGAGCCTACAACCATTCTTCCCTACGCACATGAATCCTAAGATAGAGTCGACTATTTTAAGTCGCTCCACCTTCTGTGAAGACTTAACCACTCAACTCATTGGATCGGTATCCAAAGTAGTAAATGTCTAATATGTTTTAGTAACTGCTCTATCAATTTCCCAGATTAAATAAGTTAATCAGAGATATAGTTGAGTACAGAGGTTCTTTCGTTTAATCAATATAAACTCATTTTTTCAGTTTGAGCAACTAAGATCAAGATTACCGAAATAATCAATCTTACTAACAAATTAGATCTCAAAGAGAAACACAGAGATAGATTTTCGATCTATGCAATAAGCTTAAAAAGTCTTTACGGGATAAACAAGCTTGTCAGATCCTAGTCAATCAAGTATGCACGAAGTTATCACAAAGATCAAAATACCAAGAATAATTCTTCTAGTCTTCAATCTCCGGTCTTCAAAGTACCTGCACAAATAACTTGATTCCACTAATGGTCGATCATGCACAAAATGAAGTTTGTTAATAATGGATGATCAAAGGTCATATCTTCGAGAACCAGATGCAATAAAGCAGATATTAAATCATTGATCCTTGAACTAGTTCGAGTGACCTTATCTCAGAAAAGAAGGATCATAGAATAAATAAACTAGATGTATCAAGGTTCAAATTTACCGTTAGTCAATCAAATCAATAATCAAAAACTAAAATAATAATACGATTCTAGTTTCCTACCAATGGTACTACTAGTGCTTCGGTGATCCCACATAAGTCTTCCAACTAAGCGCGCATAAGAGATTTCACCTAATTAGGGTACTCTCCCCTCGAATAAGCATTACAAGAATAATCCAGTGGGCTTCCCACACAAACGGTTAGGTCAGTGTGTCCAAGATATAAGTTTGTAAGAACTACAAGCTTCACTGTTTATAATGACCAAGGTAGTTTGAACAACAAAGAATTTCCAAATCCTAAAATATTACTCCCTCCGTCCTAAATTAAGAGTCCGTTTTGACTAAGTCAAGATATTAAGGAAATCCTATAAATTGTCATGACTAGCCCTTGACTAGCCTATTTAATGTTATATTATTACCAAAACTAAATTATTAGTGTTAAAATAAGTAGAAGTTTTATTAGGAATTTTATAACTATTCATAAATGTTTTTATTTAAAAAAAGGAATGACAATTAATACAAAGATATTGAGTAAGTTTTTTTCCATAAATATGGTGATATTATTTAAGATTTGGATATTAAAAATGATTTTATGATTATAAAAATAAAGGGTATATTTGATAGTTTAAGGGAAAAGTATGTCTATAAACAGAGCGGACAAATAAAAATGGACATACCAAAGTAGAAATTAGGACAGATAAAAACGGACAGAGGGAGTACAAAAAAACAACAAATGTTTATTTTCGGTTCTGTTAATAGTTGAACCGTAATCCAACACGTATACCAAAATCTCTCTTAGATGACAACTAATATTTGCTAGCATATAACATATACTTTACTAATATAGCAACCGTATATGCTTATCCACTGGGATATGCATAACATATAAATGCGGAATATCAAAAAGATATTTAAAATATTTTACTCAGAATCTCACCTTGAAATCAAGGAAAATACTTGAACATTAAGTAATAAGAGTTTAGCATATATTCAAATGTTATGTCGACATCTTATGAACTTTCCATAGTACCAAACCACTTTCCCGATAACTATGTAAACCCTAAGATAATAGACAAATCGAAAACGTCTTATTAAGGATCAGTCCTAGTAAAAAATCCTTGGGGCCATGATCGGTTGTCAGCCGAGCAAAAATAATTTCACTTTCTCACTCTACTAAATATAAATGAAGTACGTGATAAGAAAGAGTTCGTTCCCACAGAGAGGCTTTTGTTGTTATTGAATTTCAGTTTCTTAGTAACCAAGGGGGATTTTTGTTTTATCTAAGCAATAAAATAGAGCAAAGCAAATAAAATAATTTGAATAATCAATAAAGAGAAGATATTGGTCACGGGATAGTATCATTCACAAACATGTATTTTCATCAATGACTAGAATTGATATTTTAATCTCTCATTTACTAAAAGTCCTAGGATACCTTGATCGCAAGTATATCCCGCTAATTCCCTGATTTCATCACAACCACATTAAAAGATGCATATGTGAATTCTTCCTAGAAAGCAACCTAAAGTGTAAAAGCACAATTAAGTTTAACTCCCTCAAAGCACTAAGTTCTATGGAATAAGACTAATCAAGGCAATCAAACATGTAAAAGCACTAATTCGATTTAACAAAAGTTATGATTCATTTGTGACTAGTAGGATATATCACTACAAGCACTACCCACAATTATGCTACTTAGAATCAGGGATAAACAACTTTTTCGTATTGAAAACCCTAATATAGCTCTAGAAATGAATCCAAATCGGATTGATTCCGGACTCAACCTAACAAGTATTCAAATCATATGACAATATAAACCATGAATCATAAACAATAAAGTTGAGACAAAACTAATGCATTGAATCAAATATCATGTTGTAAAATCCACTTTATTCCATAACCAACTATATGTTATTTAGCTACTCATAGCTTTTGATTTCATCATATTCAATAATAAAATGAAGAAGATAAAAAACAAAAATGAAAGCAAACCCTAGTCGCCGCTCTCCAAAACTCCGAGTAGAATATACCTCCTTTTCCAAAAGAAGCTTTTCCTTTTTGTAGCCTTTCCTCTTTCCAAAACTAGGTCTTCCAATCCCAAAGTCCAAATGGTCCACCAAGCCCATATGTGAGAAAAACCCAAGTGAAAATATGTCCATAAAGAGGTCTCCGGAAAAATGGTAAAGTGGTCGGAATTTGACCGGAGAATGGTCGGAGAAGTAGTTCAGGTGACCGGCAAAGTCCACCCGGTCACTGGTCAAATTCAGTCAACCCGGTCAAAGGTCACCGAGTCAACTCGGCGATGTCATGAGTCAGAGCCGGGTCAGAATCAGAGTCAGCTACCTAACCAGCTGAATGGGCTGAGTCGGATCAGGCCAAGGCCATCTTGCGAAGGCCATAGCCCCATATTGCACAGCCTTGTCTTGTGCTGCACCATCATTGCGCTTCAGCCACATTCTCTTCTTGTTTCTTAACTGCAACATCACCCATATTTGTAGCTCCATAAGTATCTCTTCCATTTGAGCAAACCAACACACACACACAGACCAACATCAGCCAATTCATTCCATTGCTTCAGCTGCGATTGACAATTCTCTCATAACAAAGACTCGCCACACCGCAAAGATCGCAACATGCAATCCTCAATACTGCACCAGAACATCACCACTGCACTTAAGACTTGCAACAACATCAGTTCTCGGCTATGACTGCACTAGCACCTGAGTATGCTCAATTAGCAGCAAAAACAACTTGAACTGCAGCTCTATCATCCTCCATGTATCCTTGACTCCTACACAGTCATCTAAACCTTTCTTGAGCCACACAACATTTGCAAACCCATTCTCAGCTCAATTGCACAATCACTGCCTCGCTGCAACCACCACTCTGTAACTCCTTGCATTACTAGCACCTGCAACATCCACCAGTATTTCCCTATAGTCCACAACTCCACTCTATTTTCATGCTTTTCCTAGCATTCATCTATTTGTGAATCTGCTCAATCATTCATTCAAGCCAACAACATTGTATCAACAACCTCATTATATTCTTTCAACCACCAGGCCATCAATTCAATTTATTTCTTTCTTCAGTCACAGCCTTTGTCCATCAAACCAACACTGCCATCTTCTTCTCTTTTCTCTGGTTTTCAGTCTGAATTGCAACAGCTGCACTCAGCTTCACCAGTTCCTTGCTCTCCACCAATGTCTGTACTTCCACCAGCCCAACCATTGTGCAAATCTATCATCAGTAAACCCATTTCAGTTCTCCTTTATGAGCTCAATACCACTACTGCATCACTGGCAACAACTTACAGCACCACGGCGTCGACATCTTCTATCATCTGCAGTTCCTAATCACCTTGTAACAGCAACCACAACCATACAAGTTCACAATTCGCTTGTACCCCTTGTAATTCTCAACTGCAACTTCATCATGTTGCTTCATTAGCAGCTCCAATTCTATCTATTTCAGCTTAGCAGTAAAAACCCATCTCTGCTCTTGTTCTTCTCGGCATTTGAACCACCTCAAAATCTTAATATCTTCTCAACTTCAACTCAAATGGCAGTAGAATTAATTTGGGTAAGAACATAAGAAAGGAACCCTAATTCCTTGTTCTTCTGAATTAGACCTCAATACTCCATACAATCGAAAAACAACCTAAAACCCAGCTCTCTAATCTTCTGATTCTCAGTTTGCATCCATGAATCAACCCCCATTTAATCATCATCTTCTACACCCCAATCATCAAATCTATCTTATGAATCTCACAAAAACCCAATTTAATCTCTCGAACCCTTGAATCTCAACTTCCAACACCTTCATCACCATCTTCTTAACAGCAAACTTCCCCATCTGATTTCATCGAGCACAACCCCTTCATTTATAATTCAATCACCTCAATTATTCAACTCAGAGCTTCAATTTCTTCTCCAATTCAACCTCAATCACCTCCTTACTCTCAGATTCAATCTTCACTCGGTTTAATAAAAACAACATCAGCTACAGGAAGTAATCTTACACAATTCACCACCGTTTTCATAATTCCATCAGCAGTATCAACTTCTTACTCCTCTCCCTGATTTCTCTGCATCAAAAGTTATGCAGCCGTCTCCATTTCTCTCTTCTCCCTTGATTTCAGGTGGACTGTAATAATGAGACAGCCGGTTCTCGATTTAGGGTATAGTTTAGGGATAGAACGCCCCACTATTAGACACCCCAGGATGACTCTAGGCACCCATATCTTGGATAGAGGTCGTCCTGCGTAATTCATGTACTGTCAGTTTCATGGGACTGACAAGCTTAATCATTGATTTCGCTCCTGGAATGATCTCTTTCTTTCGCCTTTTCATTCTCTTAGAGATGATGAGAAGAAATCCTGGATTTGAGCGAGTTCCACTTCTTTTTGCTTCAATAACTCCAAAACACCTAGTAAACTCAAAATCAAACATAAAATACATAATTTACAAGAAAACTCGCAAAGAAAGCATAAATAATAGATAGTAAATAAGGTGTATTCTACACCTATCAGGCCAGTCCTAGTAGAGATCCTTGGTAAGGAATCAGTCCTAGATATCCCTAGGATCAATCCTACTAGAGATCCTTGTAAAGGGATTGGTTCTAGAATAACTCATTTGGTTCCTTTCAACTACGAAACAAGTTTCGTCTATCTACTTTCTTAAACCCATGAACTTAAACATATTCTTAAAGGTATGGAATCAACTCAAAACTTCGACACACCAATTAACAACAGGTTATCAATTAGAGTTATGTCGAATCTACAAGGTCCAAATATAGCTAAACTATACTTCGTAATCCAATATACCAAAGTTATTTAAAACAACTTGAAATGACGAGGGTACCAAGTACACCATAATCTTTTCGAATCAACTTATAAGTCTGAAACCTTGCTTGATCTAATATAGACAAAGACTGTCAAGAAAATAGCAACCACAAGGTATACACTTGCTATATAGTTACTACTTCGAAACCGAACCTAACTATATGGATCAATGGGATTAACGTACAGTGGATTTACTTTTAAGTATAACTAAAACAATAATTATAATTGTGGATAGTAAAAATAAATACACGAAAAGATATTGTTAATAAGGAAACCACAAATGCAGAAAAACCCAGGGACCTAGTCCAGTTTTGAATACTCTCAGTATTAAGCCGCTATCACAAAGACACTACCAACTTCGTATAGTTGAGACCAAGTAAACTACCCCTAGTTACCTAATTTCATCAGTATCCTTACGCTACAACCAATCTGGCCAACACACGTGAATCCTAAGATAAAGTCCACTATTTTTAGTTACTTCAGCCTCTCTAAAGACTTTAAGCACTCAATTATTTCGATCGTCTTCCAAACAATAAATGACTAATCTGTTTGGTAACCACTCTCCTATCTCATGGAATCAATCAGAGATATATATATGTTGAGTGTGACAAAGGATTTTATGTTTAAAATCAATCAAACTCCTTTGTCGGATTTTATGTTTAAAATTAACAAGTTAACCAGATCGATTCAAACAGAACTACCATATTCGGATACTGAAGAGTACCACCAAATGATAACTTGTCGATCTAAATACGATCAACAATAACAAGTCTATCAAAAGATAAACTATATCTAGTTGGATCCCAGTCGATCAAGTTTTTGCATGAAGCAAATCGCAAAGTTGCGAAACCAATAAGAAAAATCTTCCCCGTCTTCAAATCTTTAATAGTCTTATGTATTTGTACACTAACAAATTGGATTCCGACTTATGATCGATCATAAATAGAACGGAGTCTGTTAAGATGGATGATCACAAGTCAATGTCAGATCTAAAGAAATATCTGAACTGCCACTAATCTCTTGATCTAGTTTGAGTGACCTTATGTCAGAAGATAAGGCTCTCAAGAATAATTAAATCAACAATGGAAAACTAAAATAACGATGCAATTTTAGTTTCCCACAAGTGGTACTAGTAGACGCTTATAGATCGCAAAAAAGTCTTTAGGTTCGCGGACGTAAGAGATTTCGCCTAATTAGGTTACTCTCCTCTCCAAGATAGTATTACGAGAATACTATTAGTCGGCTACAACAGTGACTATGAAGCGAAGTGCCTGCCTCAGGATGTGTTTGTAAGAAGAACAAACTTTATTATTTATTGACCAAGGTAGTTTGGACACCAATGAATTTCCATAACCAAAAATATTCATAAGATATGCAATAAAGCACCTAAATTTGGTATTATCTAATTCCAACCAATATCCAATTGTATAACCGAAATCTTCATGGACAACTCAATATTCGATAGCACTTAACTAATATATCTTGCCAGAGATATGTTTTGATTGCTGGTAAAACAAAAAATATTAATTTCAAAAGTCTCAAAAAGATTCTCAACTATTTCGGTTTGGGATCTTACCTTGAGTTTCAAGGAATATCTTTGAGCAATTAAGAAATAAGATTTCAGCACATATTCAAGTTACTCATTATGTCGACAACTTGAACTTTTCTAATTTGTGAACCCAATTTTCAAGTCACACAAACCCTAAAGCGTACGTGACTTAAAGAAATCGGTTTTGTCTATTGGAACCGTTCTACCATGACTCATAAAACAAGTTAGCATCGGTTCTACCTTGACTCCCAATATAGGTAGGGAATGGTTCTACCTTGACTCCCAGTATAAGCTAGGATGGTTTCTACCTTTATTTCTGTTGATAGTGGATTTTTGACAAAGTTTAAAATCGTAAAATCATAATTTTGCATATTTCTGTCTTAGCTTCAGACACATGTGAAATTCGTATTTTATGATTAGACGTGAAAGATCATGTCACAATCTCTGACTAAGCATATAAACCACTCAGAGCACACATGAATATGAAGTCATTAAAGTCTCTCAATTGATATTTCAGCATATTTCATTAACTGAGCAATTTCAGTATTCACTTCTATATAAAATCGATAGTGATTGGACGACTTCTAGACAGATTGCTTGCTAGTATAGAGCGATAACGTCTTTAGGATGTCGCAATGTTCCCTGACTATATAAAATAAACATTCAGAGCGAGTATGATGCTTCTACTATCTCACACCTCGACTCTCGAATAAATATAGCGCTCCTAGACAAATTTCCTACTAGTATAGAGTCATTAATTGATTAATTCTAGCGCAATATTCATCAATTGAATTCCTAGAAAATAATCTATTTTTATTTCATTACTCCGTTTCATGGCTTTTCTCAGCTGAATTCCATGGGTTAGTGATAGATATTCACTTTTAGGGCATTTGGGCCACCACCGAGTAAGCCCCGAGAAAATGGTGCGAGTGTACTTATCAATAATGCACGAATGAGCACCCAAAATATGGACGAACGAGGAAATATGGAGACCTATGCAAAATAGGAAAGGAAAATAATTAAATAAGAGGCACGTACGGGACCGGCCATGCCGCGTGGACGGTCCCACGCCTCTCCATTTTTTTAACCTATTTTATTATTTTTCCTCATCTCTTGAAAACTTCCTTGTTTGAGCAAACTTTCTCGTTTGAGCAAAACTCCTTTTCCATATTTCTTCGCACAAGTTAAAAATAATAATAGAAATAAGGAAGAGCGTCATGGGACTGGGTCCACCGGCCGGCGGTCCATGCCACGGCCGTGGACAGTCCCACGCCTCTCTAATTCTTTATTTTACTATTATTGCTTCTCTCATCTCATGAAACTCCCTCGTTTGAACAAACTTTTGGTTTCCATGTTTCTCCAATGTTGCTCAAATCTCCAAAAAAGCCAAAAAGTCATATGATCCCACGACCGTCCGGGCTTCTCACGACAAATATTAAGATATCATTATTTTAATATTCTTAAAATATTAGTTGCACGAGCAAAGTCCTACTTGCTCATTCATGCAAAATTGAGAGTTTCAGTCGAGATCAAACTCTTCTGAAAACACAGAATATTGCTCAAATGAGCAACAAAAATACCTAAAATTCACAGGAATGCATGTGTGAGGGTCATGGTAGCACGTGCACCACCATGACCAATCCTGGCCAAACCCTTGGCCATCATGGCCGTCCAGCCCCACGTCTCTTCCTTATTATTTAATAATAATTCATACCTTCCTGATTTTCCTATAATGAATCCTCGTTCAGGGATATTTTCGCACGCTCGGACGTCCACCCACCACCAATGGCCGGATTTCATGCCCATTGGTTGGTCGATATTTCTTGACCCGCATTGGAAAACTCTCCATCTAGGGTTATCTAAAATTAGGGTTTCGAATTTACGATAATTCGATAAATGTTGAAAACTTTTATATTGATCCAACAATCAATATGTTTAATTAATGTTCGGTCCTGCTGCCAACATTTTTGATTGCGCGACCGTACGAGAGCACCCTCATTATATGACCATAAACTTGGATGATCGTCCAATACTTCATTGGACGTCCATCCAATTCAAAGTTCGTCTAATATTCACTAATTAATTAATCATGCTTCGTCATTCGACATTTCGTGACATAATGGCTCGGGAATGAGTATTTTAGATAACTCATAACTCAGCAACATCTGATTTATTGTCGAATACTCGACATATTAGAATAAGTCTATGATTGAGCAATCTCATCGGACCAACGTCGATCCAAATTATCAGAATATCATTATTTCCTCAACTGGTTAAATAATATATCACAATTCCTCAAACTCAATGTTTGAGCATCATTACTGTCCCAACAAACATCTTATTCTTAATTCATAAGTCTCAAAGCATATCTCATTTGGTCACTAATACACATCTGTCTTGCAGACTCCACATTCATGAGACATGAATCATGTCACATGCGGGGATATTCTCTAGGTTTTTGGTCTGGCGACCTAGGGAACGTGTGTAAACCCACGATGATAAATGCGAGTAAGTTGTGCAAGCATTTGAAGGAGTTAGAAAAGTAGTGGATGGACAATTAACCAATTCTCCCACGCACGTGGAACTGGTTTATCTACGATTTCCCACTTTCCTACTCTTCCACTCCTCTGCAACCGTCACACTTACTGGGATCAACGTGTCTACTACTCTTGCAATATAAATAAGTTCCTCAATGCACGATTGAAGGACAAAAACTTATCTCAGAACTCGGTCGAACTTATCATAATTTAATGACGTTTAATCAAACTTGCAGAAGTCTACAACACATCCACAATCCTTGATCATCAGCTTCCCTCCTACAGATCAACCCTTATCCCTCTTTGTGACCGAATTGACTCTAGAACAGCCATTGTCTTGGTTTAGGACGAAGTCTTACAGATTGATATCTCGAACTCAAAGCACTCATGTGCAATGCATCTATTTGCTAAAGGTTAAGAAAATTTACTCGTTCGAGGAACCGCTCGTCTCACCACTTTTTCTCAAAAACTAGTAAATCATTTTCCGCCCATCAACAATTTCCTATATAGGTTAGGATTGGTCCAACATTAAGATCTTTAATGAAAATCATACCTTCAATCCTCTTGGTTTCCTTTCAATTATGAAACAAGTTCATACGTCTACTTCCTTAAAATTATGTTATTAAACATAGTTTTCTATATGTGAAATCAAACTTATGTTCACTACACAATCGAGTTACAAAGATTATGTTGATGTCGTAATATGCATTATACCAATATACTTCGTAATCAAAATATATGCATTATACTTCGTAATTCGATATACCAATATAAAATACTTATCACTATTGATATATTGTTCCTTGACACTTTGATCACAATATGATGAGCAAGTCTCTTATACTAGAGTTTCATGTATATAACTTTGCATATTATATTTTCAATCAGAAACGACTTGAAAGATTACGATATACAAATGGAAACAAGTCAAGTCATGTATTACTAACCTCGAGTGGAAGGATGATGTCATCGTTGATGTCGATACGTTTTTGGAATCTTCATGTCTTCGTAGTAATACATGTATGTCTCAACATTTCTAGACTTTCTAGTCTAACCTGACGAAGTTGACTTTAGTAATCTAATTAAACGACTTATGAGTTTTGATATAAAATATGACAACCAACCTTGACATACCAGCTCTTGGTGGGTTCAACCGAGCAATGCTCTAGCACAACTAGTGTATACTTCCTTGCCAATTTGATCATAATAAAATGATAAATTCACCAATGTTAGAGATTCATAAATATATATATGTATATATATATATATATATATATATGTTATGTTTTCAATTTAAAAGATTTGAAAGAAACATAGATAGGAATAGAACTAGCCAAATCAGTGTTACCAATGTCGAACGGAAGGATGATGTGTTCCTCGATGCCGATACGTCTTCAAGTTCTTCAGAGTAACACGAGCTCATCTTAATATTTTTATTGTTCCTAGTCTG
The DNA here is from genome assembly GCA_023531295.1 of Papaver armeniacum. Classification (NCBI taxonomy): domain Eukaryota; kingdom Viridiplantae; phylum Streptophyta; class Magnoliopsida; order Ranunculales; family Papaveraceae; genus Papaver; species Papaver armeniacum. Next base: position 70,060 of record JAJJWW010003099.1, on the reverse strand, counting down.
ACCTAACGAAGTTGTAATCTAATCAAGCAGCATTCGAGCTAATATATGACAATCAAACTTGGCCTACCAATGCTTGGTGTGTTCAGCATTCGAGTAATCTAAAAATCTCCCCATTTGTCAATTTTAGTGACAAAACTCTTTACATATAGAGAATACAAGAATTATAAGACAAAATATTACATTACATAACAATCTCTTATCTCTATCTTCATATATATGCTTGATTCTAAGTTTCAACAACACAATGTCCGTAAATATTCAACAAATAAGCGTTGTTGTTGAAGCATTTGAATAACAAGAATCTTTACTCCCCTAAAGTTAAGATAGGTATGTATCCGATCCGAATATATTGTTATTCACTTTCACAGTAGATTTGTTGTGACAATTTGGCTGCACAAGACCATGTTTTTGGGTAATGAGTTGCTTCCAAAGAGGTTTGTTGTCAGTACACATCTTCCATAAACAATTCATTAGCAACAAATATTCATTAGATGTATATCTTTTATGCCTAAACCCCCATTATGTTTTTTCTTTGTCGACTTTTTCCATGCTGATAGGCACATTTATGTGTCTACTTTGATCTCAACTGTCTATACTGTTAGTACCTATTTTATACTTATTTTGCTATTTTGTGTATTTGTAGGTGTTTTTGTGAAATAAAGCTCGATGGACTAAAATGTGAAATTTCGCTCGTAAAATGGAAGAAATGAAGTAATCTATAATTTAATGGGCTAGGCCCAAAATGAAAAAAAGATGGAGAATTATTTCATTTGGTCCAATTATTTGGATATGGGAATGTGGTAAACATGACAATGCGTATGTATAAAGTGTGGAGCCCATTACGTCGACATCATTTATAAGATATTTGGAGATATTTTATTTATAATGAAGAAAATAAAAGTGTTAAGTAAGAAATCTGGAGTAAGTGATGTGAATTAAATATAGGGTTATTTAACGTTTGGTACCCAGCAAATGTCCAACACCTAGCTTTGGTACCCAATATTTAAAATATTAAGGGTTGGTACCTAAAGTTGTCGTTGACCGTTAAAGTCAAAGTTTGACTAATGTATTTTCCATTTTCTATTTTTAATTGATTGTTATTATTAATTATTAATATTTACCGTATTTACCCTTGAATCTGAACCGATCGATATTATGTTCCGTTTTTCAATCTGAACCCTGTGCACAATCTATATCAGCTAAATTGGAGACATCAGGATGAACAGGTTCGTTTACAGAACAACATCTTGAGTTTCAATCAAGGTTTGAAAAACACCCGTTTTTACTGAAAAAACGGCCGTTAAAACGGTCACACCCACATACCGTGGCCGTGAGGGTCCCCGAACCCCGTGCCTTTATAATGCCGATAAATAGGAAATAACGGCAGTTTTTTATGACCGTTTTTCAGTTTTCACACGCGTTAAAACCGTTTTTCTAAAATTAATTTGAATGTTTTTTTCTTCTAAATAACATTTTAACGTGCGTTTTTTAGAACTGTTTTTCCATTATCACACACGTTATAATCGTGTAAATAACTTTCTTACTATTTTTTTTTTTTTGAGTTTTTCTTTCTTTCTCTAAATTGAAAGCTTAAAACTTAGAATTAAAATTTTAAAATAATATAGGGGAAGTAAATTGCATGATTAAAAACTTCAAATTTAAAAAACATAAATTTTTAACTAGTGTTCATCATTTAAAAACTTACGCGAACCAACTACGACCACCACCCTTTTTCAATTTATTCATATAATTTTCATTTTCTCGGCGGTTCCTTTCCGCATTATAGTCATCGTCGTGGGGATACTGGCTGTCTTCGTTCGCATAACAATCATCATAATAGCCTCCATTATCATGATCATATCGTTCTTCATTTTCATAATAATTGTTCGCTACTTCATTATTCATATCAATGTTAGAATTATATCATTCGTTCATATGTTGGACACCATGGTCAGAGTGATCGGTAGTGTAACGAGAATCATATGTAAGATTCTCATTCTCATAACCTTGTGTATTATCTCCAAATGAAATATTACCAAAGTCATAAACAAAGTCACTCACCGTAACCTTTCGTAAGGGATTTCAACTTCGGGAGCATGCTAGTTGTATGGTTGAGGGGCAGGATCTGGATTATTAACGACTTCATCTTCCAACATATTTAACCATTATTCTTCATGAGGTAAAACCGGTATTTCGTCTTCCCCCACTATCCAGTCAAGCATATTGTCATCACTCAGTAGACTATGAACATCGTGAATATCAATGTTATGTCGCCTTGCTTTACCTTTAATTCTTTGTTGCTCCAACTTCAAATTGTATTCAACATACACTAAATCATTTATCCTCAATGAAAGTAAACGATTGCGTAGTTTGGTGTGGATTCTTTCGAACACACTCCAATTCCACTCTGATCCAGATGATGTATTTGTTTGACTTAATATCTTTACTGCAATCTTCTGGAGGAATGGATACTCAGCGCCATAAGATAACCACCAATGTACATGATCACCATGTTCAGCCGCAATACGTGCTGATGGTGATGCAAATTGACCTTGCATCATTCGCATGCTTCCCGCCTACAAATAAAAGTACAATTGTTACTAGAATTTCAAATTACTTAATTAAACATATTTGGAGATAGTATTAGTAATCTTGTACCTCTAGCACGCATTTTGCTTGTTTTTGTGGGCCACTAACCATCTTTGATATAACTTCAGTAAGACAAATTTGGGGCTCAGAAATTTCATTATGGATGAAATTGGTTACTGGGTTAAAGATGTAATAAGAATTGAGAAAATACGCTGCAGCATGAAGAGGAGAACTCAACTGACTTTTCCATCGTTTTTTTTATTACACCTACGATAGAAGCATTTCGATTTGATCTCAAACCCATTTGTATAGTTTCCACACATGTAGCAAGTGCATGAAACAAATAACCCATGGTGGGTTTGTCTGAGTCCAAGAAACGAACCATTTTCAATAAAGGACCAACCATTATGCACGCATTTTGACACGTCGTCCAGAATATCTCATTTGAAATAATATTCTTCACATCTCTAGCTTGTTTAGATTTTGCCTCTACTGACTTCAAAAATTCTTTGTCCAGATACAGGCTCTCGATAGCATCACGTTGATCGATGATACTTTTGATTGCGATAAAATTCGTTGCAAAGCTTGTTAAGTCAGGGCGCAATAGATTGTGTCCTCCAAAATGTTGTTGAAAACTAGCAAAACCCAAGCATGATTGTAAATAAATTTGCTAATTTGTCTTGCTTCTCCGATCACATCTTTAACAAACGAGAACTTTTCTGTATCTTCCAACATTAGGTCCACCACGTGAGCAGCACAAGGTACCTAGAAAAATGTGCCATATTATGATGCCAATCTCTTGTTTATTCAAACAAAAATACGAAGAAGTTAATGATAAATATAATCCCAATATGTATATAATGAAACGAAGTTATATTTAGTTACCTGCAACTTTGAATTGGGATCCTTGACATGTTACTAATTGAACAATGTTTTTCGGACCGATGTCATCTATAACAGGATTGAACAAAGTGATTAGATACTCCGTTGTCAACCGATTATGTTCTATATCGATACTTTTCAAAACCCTGCCTACTTTTTGGCATTTGATGGAAATTTTGCAATCTAATAAAGGGACACGTCTACCTAGCTAGGTTATGCGCTCTCTTAAGTTGGATTGTTGATTGTTTCTTTCTTCACATTACTTTTGCATGTATTGCATAATTGCTACCTGTTGATGGTGGATTTTCGTTTAAGGTTAAATTTGTAAACACCGGAAAAAATCATGCGCTGACATCTTGTAAAAGATAAAGCCATTTATAAGTGTTGGATACTCCCTCACTTAATTCACCAAGAATGGAGCATGTAGCAACAATCCCATTCTGTGAATACATGAAATTCCTCCAGGTTGGAGCATGTGGCAACAATCCCTTCCCGTGAATTTCATATCAGCCTTGTATTTCCAAAGACTCATTATCGGTGTGGCATGACGACCGAGTGTTACTCTTACGAATAACACGAACCTCCAAGCACTATAATGAAACCATGTATGAAATACCCGTACAGCCGATTCTTCTCTGTGTTATACTAGCCCGAGCCCCTCTCGGTGTGTTATACTAGCCCGATTGAGCCCCTCTCGGTGTGTTATACTAGCCCGATTGAGCATCCGGACTGACCGTATCGGTCCCGGATATGATCTCGATCGTGCAGTCATCCAACTCCATAAGCATGATTGGATGACCCCGATCAATTCCATCACCCTCAAGCGGTATGGAATACCCACGGCCGACCCCGCATGGTCGGTCATTGGCCTAGCCTGCCAAGAAACCGTTCATACCAAGCATTATGGACTAAAACCCTAAATTAGGGTTTGCGGCATATTACATGTGTCGCAAAACAGTCTCAACCATCCATCTTCGCAGGTATAGATGGAGGGTGTAGATATAGACTTAAAGGGCCCAGAGCATGTCAACACGATCACCGTGGGACCGCCTACACACTTGACCAATCGGTCAAGACCAACAATGTTTGGCCGTGACAAAATCGTCACCCAAACAAGAGATGGCGCACGGCTTTGAAAGCCAAAATTAGGGTTTCAAGTCATCACGCGCGTCCATCTTCTCCGGCACGAATGGAGGGTCACAGATTAGATTAAACAAGGGCCGGTCATACCAGCATGACCATTGTGAGCCCATCTACCCCCTCATGTGTTCGGCCAAGGCATATCACGCCTGGTCAATCCAAAACGTGCGTCCAAACTAGCATGGCCGCGCCTCCCAAACCACGAACTGATCTCGACCGCTCAACTTCACCGGATGATTTGAGTGGCTTAGATCACGTTTTCATGGGATAGTCAGGTATAGGTGTGAACACCAGCCTACCACCTACACGCTGGTATGATCGACCAAGACCGACCAAGATGTGTCGTCTTGAAACGCGTACCCAAACTAGGGATGTCACGCCGGTTTCCAACCTTTTGCGGCATCAATTTCCTGCCGCAAACCGATCTCAACCACTCAACCTTACCGGTTAAATTGAGTGGCCTAGATCACGCCTCCATGGGACGGTGATGTGTAGGCGTGTACACCGGCATGTCGTCTACACACATGCCCTGGTCGGTCCTCTCCAAATCCCTTTCCATGCTTGGTTTCGACCAAGTCAAGAGTGATGCTTGCGCACCTCTTCAAAAACCCTAATATTCATTAACGGTCGCAGATGAGTGTCTCAAAGATCATCTCATCCGTCCAACTTCACCAAACTTGGTTATACAACCCCGGTCGGGAGTTATTTGGTCGGTGAGGCGTCATTACCCATCACTTTACCACACTATAATGCGCACTGCATAAAATACACACGATACTTCACAAGTATCGACTTTCTGAATAACACGGTTATTCAATTCAACATTACATGCTATCTTTCGTGGATCCACGATCCACACATTCCAGACATCAATCATGTCACAAACTGGGGGATACATACTGGGGTATTGGTCTCGCGGTTTACAGCGTGCAGCGTGCAACGCGCCATCACAAGAACGTGTCAGGAAGTCATGGACGGTTAGAGATGAACAGGAGAAGTGGGCAAGACCGGTCGTGTGGCACCGACGCACAACTCCACTACTCCATCACTCCACTTCCTCCACTTCCCACGAGAGACGTGAATAAGGCTCAATGACTTGTATAAATAGGTTCTCCGCCCTATTTCAAACAACAACACAAGTCCAGATTTGAGACAGAAAAAACCAAGTGTTAATACAAAACGTATTCAAACACCCGAGCTTGCCGGCATCAATCACAAGCCTGCTCACCTTTCTTTACAAGTCATAAGCAAGCCAACACCTTCACAATCTCAACACCTTCTTCGCTTCCCTACCTAAGATCAACCCCATCTCCTTCACTTTGTGACCGAAACAAGTCTGGAACGGCCATTTCTTGGTTTAGGCCGGACTTGCACGTATTGATCTCTCGAATCTACAAGCACTCACCGCGCAAAGGCATTTGTTTAAGGTTTAAATTCATTCCTCATCGACACCCCAAATTACCAAATTCTCGCAGGAGTAGTTTTCACCCATAAACAATTGGCGACCACAGTGGGAGGTTGATCTATCGGTTGCAAAAAATTGAATCCTCAATTTTTCGGTTTTCATCTCGCGATGTATCCTCACCAGAGACCACAAAGCGGTTCAGATAACATGGGAAGTGTAGCTAGAATGCTGGAGGATGTCTTGGAAAATCAAGCCGGTATCACTAGAAGACAGAGCGAGACATTCCGCCTTTTGAATGATATAACAGCGCAATTACAAGAAGGGTCGGCAGGCGTCTGCTCAAACAGTGCAAGAAACGCTGGATCCTTAGTCAGGAGTCACACCTTTACCGGTGGAGAGGCAAAAAGAGCGTCGCAACCGCAGGAGACTCAGGAAAGACGAACAACATGGTCCAGCCGACGAAGACTCGAGGCAACTCCACGAGGGAAAAGACTTGTCCGGGGTACCACAACGTCTACCGGATAAAGAAATGGAGCCTGCAGCTTACGGATCCCTGCTGGAAGATTTATATCTCAAGACCCTTGTCGAAGCTCGGAAGACTGTTCAATCCGCATCGACCTTTCAACTAAGTGAAGAAATGCTTGAGGAAGGAGAGATCAATCAAGGGACACGTGAGTACAGAGATGGGAACGTTCAATTCGATCACTCAGCAGGTGATATTACAACACCTCCCATCACTGAGAGCGGAGCAGCCCGCAAATCCCGGCATCTCATCAAATGTAATACCTCCGTAGTCACCAGAGCAACAACTCCCACTCCTTCATCAGGACGAGGAGCCGGAGGGACGAGAGGAGGACCATCCCCCATTACCATTGCAGACTTGATGGAGAAGCAGGAAGTTCTCGCTAAGACTCAAACGGATATGGCCGCAACTCAGAAAGAGGTACTCACTTTTCTTAAGACATTAACGGATCGATTTCCACAAGACCCGCAATGCCCCACGGAGCCAACAAGGAATGCATTCAACGCACCGGAAAAGGTACTTCAAATGGCGCGGACCTACATGGACCCGATCAAAGAAGCGACATCGATATGAGCGGTCATGTCATGGAGACTCCTATACCGGGACTGATCCTCACAAAGATCCTCCTCAAGTCAATAGTTTCACTATGAACCGCAGGTCGGTGGACCGGAAGCGTTTTCTCTTGTGGAAAGTTTATATGAACTTTCACACCTCTCGAAGAATCAGCGCACGAGAGACATTTTGCTGCAATCAACCGCAGGAAGGTCACAACCGTGCCCTACATGTCACCGCACGCATCAAGAATTTAGAGTTCAAGACGGCCCTTATCGACACAGAGCGTCTTCGAATGTGATTACTTTCAAGACTCTCGGGACATCCAAGGTTCTCCCGAGAAAGATCGTACGGGAACCTACCACAATGACGGACTTCGAGGGAAACCAAACCAAAGACATACGGGAGAAGCTCCGCGGAAAGAATCAGACAAGTTCGTTGCATCCCACTCCCCACATTGGCGTCAATTCAGGAAGAAGACCGGCTTGCATCATTGAGGGCTAGTACCCACGATGCATCTTTGCTGACGAAGCATTCTTCTCCATCCTGTGAAGCCACGACCCACGTTCACACGAAGAGGGAACGAACTTTTATGGAGAGTCGTGACCGGAAAGGGAAAACGGTATACCGACACTGCCATTATCAATTAGCGGGAGACTGTACCCGCCTCTCCGCCTAATGGAATGCTACAACAAAGAACAAACCACAAGAGCAAGTGCTAGATGCTCCACAACAGCTGCAAGAGGGCACCAACTCCACAACTGAAGAGATTGAAATCGTTGAGGAATCTCCTAGGCCTATCTCCATCAGCTCAACCTTGTGTACGGATAAACGCATGAAGATCGTGGAACTTCTCAAAGAGTACCAAGATATATTCGCTTGGAGATATGAAGAAATGTCGGATTTAGATGAAAATTGGTCACCCATCATCTACATGTCATACCCGGATCCAAGCTCGGTTAAACAATTGCGATTAGGAAAACGGTCTTTGCATAGACTTCGAGAGACTTGAACAGTGCTTTTCCAAAAACGATCCTCCTCTACCTAACATCGACATGTTAGTATATGCAACCAGCGGACACGGCATGTTCTCCTCCATGGATGGATGTAGCGGCTACAACCAGATAAAGGATGTACGAGCATGACACAAGTAAGATATCTTTTCGAACTCCTCTCGGAAATTTTATTATACCATACTGCCATTTGGTTTAAGAATACCGGTGCAACGTATCAATGCTCTATGACGGCAATCTTCTACTGGAGCCAATACCTCAAGGGAGCAGCCTCAAGAAGATAACGATTTCCACGCGTCATATCGAATAAGATCCTAAGAGTCACTTTATCGACAAAGGTACATGTCTATCATGCTATGTTGGAGAATCCGCGCTTTTGGTCATCCTCTGGAGTCGTTGAACGCTCATCGCAACAACATATGCCCCGATAGAAAGAAATAGGCTCTGCCGTTAATGAAGAGCCTCATAATGTTGGTAGGGACATATATCTCACCAACAAAGCGATACAACCTTCACCTTCCGTAAGCGGTTCCCTCGAGCAGAAGAAGAGGAAAACCACCGAGACACAACATCCTCGCGTCCGTCAACTTCAACTCCAAGACCACATGCACGACTCCCACAATGATGAAACAATGTCCAAGATATTCCATATTTGGCTCGACAACAATCACTACGAACAAACCATGTAAACCACGCTTGGGGACCGAGGCTCAAAGATAAAGTTCCTTCACCGTCAATCAAGGAATTCTTCAAAGATGAGAGAGATGGTCACCAAGAAGCATGGAATTCGCAAGGGTAAATCGAATCAAGAGGGAAACACTTCAACCCTCCCTCTAACAAGCCGCTTCAATGGTCTGTTCAAGAGCCGCCTCAACGCTCTCTCCGGACCCACGTTCGCTTTCTAATCCTTCTTCAACACTCTCTCCAGATCCACCTCAACGTTCGCACCCGAACCACTTTAACATCCTCTCGAGCCGTTTCAACACTCAAGCCGCATCAACAATCTGCGCTCTGGTCAAGTTATCTTTGATGTACTCATTGCTCAACATACGTCTCATCCATCCTTCATGAGGACCCAGTGGAGCATGAAAAACCCTGAAGTCGATAGGAGGAGGGCTATCCTGTGGAACGGATATTTTTATATAGTTGGAAGGGCGCGGTGAACAACTCATCATCAATGTTCGGCATATCCTTGAAGCAGCCAACACTTCCTGACTTGGTACCAGCATTATCTCCAAAGACATCTCAACAGGATTCTTTTCTTCCACAATGAAATAAAAGGCGGGAGTTAGAACTTGTATGAAAGCACATGAGAGATGTAGTCACACATGGCAAGACACAACTCACATCGGAGCACACAAAACCGGTCCGGCTCAAATTCGGTGCGGATTTCAAGACTGGTATTAGTTTTCAAGTCCTGTGCAAGTTTCACCGGTATTGATTTCAAGTCGTGCAAGTTTCGATCCGTATTGATTTCAAGTCGTGCAAGTTTCAAGATGGTATTGATTTCAAGTCGTGCAAGTTTCGATCTGGTATTGATTTCAAGTCCTAGACAAGTTTAAAGTCTGGTGTTGGTCAAGGGCACAACGCTGGTATTGCTCAAGTTTCAAGTCCGGTATTGATCAAGTGACGAGTCCGGTATCACTCAAGTTACAAGTCCGGTATTGCTCAAGTTTCAAATCCGGTATTGATCAAGTGACGAGTCCAGTATCACTCAAGTTACAAGTCCGATATTGCTCAAGCTTCAAGTCCGGTATTGATCAAGTGACGAGTCCGGTATCACTCAAGTTTCAAGTCCGGTATTGCTTAATATTCAAGTCTGGTATTGATCAAGTCAAGTCCGGTATTGCTCAAGTTTCAAGACCGGTGTTGGTCAAGGGCACGAGGCTGGTATAAAGTTGACATTCGGTCAAGCATACACGATATGGGACCCACGTTCAATCAAGCATATATGGCGGGACCACATTTATTTGCACAACACGGTTCTCTTATGTCATGAGAATCATGTTCACGAAATTCAAGCCCACGTTCGATCAAGCAGGCGCAGTAGCCCCACCAACGAAGCAGGCACAGCAGTCCGTCGATTAGGCACAACCCCACGATCGAGCGGAGCAAGCACGAAGCGGGCCCTCGACCGAAGCATGCATAGAAAGGTCGATCGAAGCAGGCGAGACCAACATCATACTAGGGGAACGCTCTCCTATATGCCTTTTAAACGTAACATACTCCAAGGACAGGATGACCCGTCTCTCCTGGTAACATCTAACTTTGCCTCATAAATTTTATCTTTAATCACACCATCTCATGCCTACCACACAATAGTGTAACCATTATGTGCTAGGCGGGGACTTAATGTTGATGGTGGATTTTCGTTTAAGGTTAAATTTGTAAAAACCGGAAAAAATCATGCGCCGACATCTTGTAAAAGATAAAGCCATTTATAAGTGTTGGATACTCCCTCACTTAATTCACCAAGAATGGAGCATGTAGCAACAATCCCATTCTCGTGAATACATGAAATTCCTCCAGGTTGGAGCATGTGGCAACAATCCCTTCCCCGTGAATTTCATATCGGCCTTGTATTTCCGGTACTCATTATCGGTGTGGCATGACGATCGAGTGTTACTCTTACGTAATAACACGAACCTCCAAGCACTATAATGAAACCATGTACAAAATACCCGTACAGGCCGATTCTCGGTGTGTTATACTAGCCCGAGCCCCTCTCGGTGTGTTATACTAGCCCGATTGAGCCCCTCTCGGTGTGTTATACTAGCCCGATTGAGCATCCTGACTGACCGTATCGGTCCGGATATGATCTCGATCGCAGTCATCCAACTCCATAAGCATGATTGGATGACCCCGCCTCAATTCCATCACCCTCAAGCAGGTATGGAATACCCACGGCCGACCCCGCATGGTCGGTCATTGGCCTAGCCTGCCAAGAAACCGTTCATACCAAGCATTATGGACTAAAACCCTAAATTAGGGTTTGCGGCATATTACATGTGTCGCAAAACAGTCTCAACCATCCATCTTCGCAGGTATAGATGGAGGGTGTAGATGTAGACTTAAAGGGCCCAGAGCATGTCAACAGGATCACCGTGGGACCACCTACACACTTGACCAATCGGTCAAGACCAACAATGTTTGGCCGTGACAAAATCGTCACCCAAACAAGAGATGGCGCACGGCTTTGAAAGCCAAAATTAGGGTTTCAAGTCATCACGCGCGTCCATCTTCTCCAAGACACGAATGGAGGGTCACAGATTAGATTAAACAAGGGCAGGTCATACCAAAGATGACAACCGTGAGCCCATCTACCCCCTCATGTGTTCGGCCAAGGCATATCACGCCTGGTTAATCCAAAACGTGCGTCCAAACTAGCATGGTCGCGCCTCCCAAACCACGAACTGATCTCGACCGCTCAACTTCACCGGATGATTTGAGTGGCTTAGATCACGTTTTCATGGGATAGTCGGTATAGGTGTGAACACCACCTACCACCTACACGCTGGTATGATCGACCAAGACCGACCAAGATGTGTCGTCTTGAAACGCGTGCCCAAACTAGGGATGTCACGCCGGTTTCCAACCCTTTTGCGGCATCAATTTCTGCCGCAAACCGATCTCAACCACTCAACCTTACCTAAGGTTAAATTGAGTGGCCTAGATCACGCCTCCATGGGACGGTGAGGTGTAGGCGTGTACACCGGCATGTCGTCTACACACATGCCCGGTCGGTCCTCTCCAAATCCCTTTCCATGCTTGGTTTCGACCAAGTCAAAGAGTGATGCTTGCGCACCTCTTCAAAAAACCTAATATTCATTAATCTGGCCGCAGATGAGTGTCTCAAAGATCATCTCATCCGTCCAACTTCACCACTTTGGTTATACAACCCCAGTCGGGAGTTATTTGGTCGGTGAGGCGTCATTACCCATCACTTTACCACACTATAATGCAAGTACATGCATAAAATACACACGATACTTCACAAGTATCGACTTTCTCGAATAACACGTTTATTCAATTCAAAGATTACATGCTATCTTTCGTGGATCCACGATCCACACATTCCGTTTATCAATCATGTCACAAACTCGGGGATACATACGGGGTATTGGTCTCGGCGGTTTACAGCGTGCGGCGTGCAACGCGCCATCACAAGAACGTGTCGGGAAGTCATGGACGGTTAGAGATGAACAGGAGAAGTGGGCAAGACCGGGTCGTGTGGCACCGACGCACAACTCCACTACTCCATCACTCCACTTCCTCCACTTCCCACGAGAGACGTGAATAAGGCTCAATGACTTGTATAAATAGGTTCTCCGCCCTATTTCAAACAACAACACAAGTCCGGACGAGACAAAAAAACCAAGTGTTAATACAAAACGTATTCAAACACCCGTGAGCTTGTCGGCATCAATCACAAGCCCGCTCACCTTTCTCACAAGTCATAAGCAAGCCAACACCTTCACAATCTCAACACCTTCTTCGCTTCCCTCCCTAAGATCAACCCCATCTCCTTCACTTTGTGACCGAAACAAGTCCTGAACGACCATTTCTTGGTTTAGGCCGGACTTGCACGCATTGATCTCTCGAATCTACAAGCACTCACCGCGCAGTGCATTTGTTTAAGGTTTAAATTCATTCCTCATCGACACCCCAAATTACCAAATTCTGCAGGAGTAGTTTTCACCCATAAACACTACCGACGAAATATTAGTCGCTATAATTGACTATCACGAATTTTATCAAACTTTCGTAATTTGTATAGTGAAAAGCATTTAAAAAAAAGCTATGTAAGGAATATAAACATGACTGTCGAATTATACTAATTTCTTATATTAACAATAATCAATTAAAATAGTAGTACTAGAAATATCCCATTTTTTAATGATATAGGTCATCTTTTAGTGAGACAAAATCTAAAAATTAATAGTTCATCTATTTAAGGACGAAGACAGTATTAAAAAAGAAAAAAACTTAGTAACAACGTTTATTAGACTCGTTAAAACGTTTTCACACACGTTATAACCGTTACATAGGAATTTCAGATCATAAATTTTATTAATTTTCTATTTAACCGTTATAACGGGTACAAAAAACGCGATTTTTTACTATGCAACGCGTTTTTCGCCCAAAACGTGCTCACACCTGTTAAAACGCGTTATAACGGTCACGCCTAGTGCCCGTGACCTGAGCCTTGACCCGTTTTTCAAACCTTGGTTTCAATAGAAAATTTTCGAGAAATCGGGTATTGCCGTCTTAGTGAATCGATTTAACTCCACCTGATATTCTTAAAATTTGTTGCTAATCCGACTACAGCAGAAACAAGAAAAGAAGTTGCGATTTTTTTTTGTTTAATTCCCCAACCAATGTCGTTTCACATCATAATCCCTTCTTCTAATTTAATTCCCCAACCAATATCGTTTCACATCACAAGCCCAAGGTTCAGGTATAACAGATGCTCGTGCTGAGAAATTAGAAGGAGTTGCCTTGTTGAGCAACAACTCAGATATGAAGTTTTATCTCATCATCATGATCTTCTTTCTCAATTATCAATTATCATCACTTAAAGAATGTTGAATCCGCTCTTTCCATTGTTCGATCTGGAATTAGATCTCTCTAAACCTGCAAAGTTTCAGCATGATAAATCCTTATGATCTCTCTAAAGCTGCACAGTTTCGTCATGAGATTCATAGTTATCGATGAAGAATTGGTCTTGCTTTCTGAGATTGGAAATAAGGTTAGATCATAAGGTCTTAGAAAGAGGAACGAAAAGACTGAATCAAGTTAAAGTCGGTAGTGGTTTTGAAATTTTCTATATACTAATTTAAGCGAAAGAGTGTCTAGGTGTAAAGAGTATTGATCAATAAGTACATAAGATTCAAGGTGTGAAGAGTACCACGAAAGATACTGGTTTCTGATTGTTGTTAATGGGATACTAAAAATTGGTATTTTTGTAAATAATAAATACAGTGAAGGATAGAGTAGTATATTTACAATTTAATAAGGTAAATTTTAAAAATTAATAAAATTTAACGAGGAAAATTTTAAAAATAAATAAAATAATTCGGTCAAATGAAGTCATTGCCAGTCAACTGTTGGTCAAGGTACCAACCCTTAATATTTCAAATGTTGGGTACCAAAGCTAGGTGTTGGACATTTGCTGGGTACCAAACGTTAAATAACCCTTAAATATATGAAGAGTATGGAAAGAATATTATTCTTTATGGTTAGAGTTAATAAAGAATAAATAATAAATAATTCCCAAATAAATACAACTGTAACTGCATGAGAATTATATTATTTGACGCGTGGCATATTCTCATTGGAGGATTTTTTATTGTCCTGACATGTGGCGCATTCTAATTGGGCGATGATGTGGTAGTGGTAAATATAAAAGGAAATTGGTTCCTTGAAAAGCTATAAATACGCTGTGAATACAAGGAAAAGGGGAGTTCGGGAGTCTGAGCAAAATAGTAGAGTTTTTATTTCATCTTTTAATTTTCTTTTGTAATAATGAAGTAATTTCTCCACCGGGGCTAAGGAGGAAACCAGTAAATTGTGTAAGAAACTCTATTACTCTTTGAATAAATATTCTTTGGAGATCAAATGTTTTAATTACTCCCTCTTCATATTTAGCTTCATTTTAATTGTTTTGTATAGTCTTCGGCTATTGATCTTTTATAAGCGAAGGAGGTTACACTATTTTGGTACAACATAAAATTGTGATATTTGTTTTAATCGTTATATATTGAGATTGGGTTCAATCTTGTGTTACATTACAAATAGTTTTTTTCGAAATGAATGATTATTTTTACATTATTGATTTGGTGGAATCCGAAACCCTAGGTTTTTCTCCCATTAATAAAAATAATGTAAAATAATCATTCCTTTATAAATAAATAAAAATTGTACTGTAACACAAGACAATATTGAACCCAGTCTCATGTCTCGGAATATATAACGATTAAACCAAATATTACTACTTTATGTTGTACCAAAATAGTATAACCTCCTTCGCTTATAAAAGATCGAAAACCGAAGACTATCCAAAACAATTAAAATGAAGCTAAATATGAAGAGAGATTAATTAAAACATTGAATCTCGAAAAGAATATTTACTCAAAGACTACTAGAATTTTTGACACAATTTATTGGTTTCCTCCTTAGCCCCCATGGAGAAATTACTCTATTATTACAAAAGAAAATTAAAAAATGAAATAAGAACTCTAATATTTTGCTCAGACTCCCGAACTCCCTTTTCCTTGTATCCACATCGTATTTATAGCTTTTAAAGGAAACCACTTTCCTATTCTATTTACCACTACCACATCATTGCCCAATTAGAATGCGCCACATGTCTGGACAATAAAAAAATACTCCAATAAAAATGTGTCAGGCGTCAAATAATATAATTTTCATGCAGTTACAGTTTTCTTTATTTACGATTTTTTTTTTTTGCTCAGAATAATTACATTATATTACTTCAAAACCTTACAATTGTTGTGATAAGAAATCAGTGATGATTTCCCAGCACTCAATACAAATGTTGAATCGTCTACAATGCTTAGCAGCTTTATATTTCTTCTAAGATGACTAGTATTAATAAAAGAAAAGGAGTCTAATAGCAAATTACAATCATCTATGATAGTACAACTAAACCAACAAAGACTATTGCTTTTATTCATCAAGTAATCTATTACTTTTTTTTGCATCACCATAGATACTAATGGAGGACAGATTCTTGCAACGTGCCCATTTGATAGCTTCCAGCACCGCTAGACATTCCGCCTCCTATGGATTTCTAGCTAGGAATTATTTATTCTTTATTAACTCCAACCATAAATAATAATATTCTTTCCATACTTTTCATATATTTAATTCCCATCAATTAATCCATGTAGATTTCTTACTTAACACTTTTATTTTCTTCATTATAAATAAAATATCTCCAAATATCTTTTTAATATCTTGTAAATGATGTCGACATAATGGGCTCCACACTTTCTACATACGCCTTGCTATGTTTACCACATTCCCATATCCAAATAATTGGACCAAATGAAATAATTCTCCATCTTTGTGATTGCAGGAAATCCCACAATACATCCCTCACAAGAATTCATAATAATCAACACATCTTTAAGATCAACAATCACACTTTTTATTAATTGGGTTTAAGAATTTTTAAAAAGAAGGAAATGAAATCAAGAATACAACTGCTATCTTAAACTTTCTCTCTCCTCAAAACTTTCTCCCCACTCTTAAAAAGATCTCTCCCCCTCTTAGGCCTACTTGGCCCTTTATATAGGACGTTACATATTGGATGACAGCTAAGCTGTCCTTTATTTTCGGATCTGGCTTGCGACGTTCTCGCAAGTATTCAAATGTTAAATCTCGCAATGCTCCTAAATCTCGCTAGGTCCTCACACCTTTCTCGTGTTCAAGCTGTCGTCATCCATTGCGTCATTTTTATTACCAATCTGCGATATCTTCGTAATGTGTTGTTCAAAGATTTCGCAAGGATATTAATGTTGCGATATTCTGATCCTACATCTTGCCTCTTCTCATGTCTTCTCTGCGAATGAGAGAATGTCATGAGAACTATTACTTTCAAAATGCCGCAGTTGTTCATTTTTCCATATTCTCTTGTATTGACACGATTCTGTACTTTTACGCAGAATTTATTACACGTATCTCTTCTTCCATCCATTTCTTGACACGTCTTTTTCAACCGTTCACGGCCACTCTTCGCATTAAATGTGTTTATATTCTCGATAACTCCTCTCTCTATATATATTCTTCTCACTCTTCTCTTCTTCTTTTTTTACTTTCCTTCTTATATTTTCTGCAATTTTTCTTCAACATTTCTCCGTAACTTCCGTTTATGTTGCTGTAAATCTTCTTCTTTCTACTTCTTTTGATCTTCAGTTTTTTCTTCATTCCTATACTGAAAATGCCTCCAGTTGGTCGTAAATATGAAACTTCTCTGGAAAAAGTTCAGAAAGATTTCGAAGAGAAGGGTTTCACATTAACCACCATTCCCAATCAAGAATCTAAATCCATTCTCTCTGCCAAATTATTTTCTGATCATCATTGTGATGATAAGGAAATCATAATTTCTCTTGGTCAGATTCTTGCTGGCCTTCCTATTCCTCTATATGATCCTGATCTTCCCATATTTTATGAAATTCTTGCTCATGCGAAATTTTCGCGAGCTATCTATCAATTAAGTGGGGATTGTATTCGCTTAATGCTTGAATTCGCCAACCGCGGTGCTGGTAAAGGATCTCTTTATCCGAAAGAAGTTAGGGATCCTGAATATGAGGATTTAGAAATACTCGCTGAAAAATACACCGGGAGAGCTTCTTTGAAAATTATGAAGTAATAAACAAGAAAAATGATAAAACTCGCTGAGGTGCTCGCTTGAAGAGGAAATAAAATGTTGCTAGCGATAGAGTGCTTATGCAGGACATTGATTGGTATTCTGGCAAGAATAATATTCCTCGTCACTCTAAAGACGACAAATGGTGCGTCTTTCCTCTAGTTTGAAAGGACCTTATATTTCAGGTCCAAATGTGCTTCCTGCGAATCTCGCCACTTATCAACCTTGGGTGTTTAATTGGCCCGAGAAAGCAAAAGAGGTATATCTTCAAATCTTGCTCATTTCATAATCTTTCATTTGTTGTTATTTTCTTATTTTCTAATTCTTGCGAAAATTTTAAATTAAAAAGCTGAGATCGAGCTACAAGAGAACCGGGAAGGCTAGCACTTATCTGCTCTGCACTCCATCACAGATGAAGTAAGAAATATCTTTATATTTTTAACAATATTGTTGCCTCTGTTTCTTATCTTCATGTGTGTGCGAAGGTTGGTGTTGTAGCTGTTGAAGAAGAAATTTCTAAGCTTGCGAAGATCAAAGGCAAAGGTAAAGGTTCTCTTCGCAAGGAGAAATCTTCTGCTCCACCTTCAAAGAAACGAAAAGTTCATTCTCCTTATCCTTCAAATCTTCAGCCTAGTGAAATTTCTGATGATGATGATGATAATGATAGTTCTTTCGCAAGGGAAGATTTTCTACATGAATCTTCTATGGCACAACTATCTAGTATCTTCTCTGACTCCATGCAAGGGATTGAGGATGATCGTCTTTCTGGTACATGCAAAGATCTTGCGAGTATCATGGATGCTCCTTTACTAGAGGGTGATGATTCTCTTCATGGAGTCTCTAGATCGGTGACTCCCAGCTTTCTGAATTCTCTTGGTATCTTGGTATGCCTTCATTTCTCTATCTTTTCATAGTTATGATTTAAAATTATATCTTGACAATTTCTTCAATTTCTTTCGCAGACTGGGATGGATTCTTTCGTTGTTGCCTCAGATTTGGAGAAAAGACGTAAGATCCTTGAAAAGAAGAATCTTCAATTTCGCCAAAGAATTGAAGGCCTAGAGGCTGAAGCTGTGGATCTTCGCGAGAAGAACATACAATTAGAAATTGATTCTTCTTCTCAGAAGAACAAAATATCTAGTCTTCAGGATGCCAATAAGTAACTTTATGGTATGAAATTTTTCATTTTTCCTTTATTTTATTTTAACATTATCCCCACTCATCTAACTTATCATTTTCGCAGACGTTTATAATCTTTCTGATGAAGCCATTCTTCTTCACACACTCCCCAATTCTATGGATAATAATACCCTCCTTGAACACCTTAATAATTCCTTAAATAGTTTTTCAAATGACAAGATAAACTCTCTTCCCATAAATGAACTCAGATCCAAATTTCGCCTCTTAGAAATTGACCATAGATCCAGCTTGGGTTTAGCCAACCAATTTAAGTGCTTATATCTTAATTCTAAAGAGGAAATTAATGTTTTAAGAACCAAGATCAGCGATCTCATAGACGATAAAGATCGCATCGCTAGACAAGGTGCTCAAGCGTTAGCGAAATTCCAAAAGACTCTTCTTGAGGTTCAAATTGAACGAGATGAGTCTAACCGCAAAAATGATGTTCTTAGCGAAAGAGAGAATCAAATTCGCTCCCTTCTTCTCATAAATAATGATGATGAATTTGCTTGGGCTGCGAAAATTCTGGATGACGCCAGAAATACCTTAGGTGTTAACGTTAGTCTTCAAGCTGAGCATACAGCCTTGGTTAGGGATATGATTTCTGACAGAGAAGGTTGTTAATTGTTCTTCTTTATTTAACTATTTGTCTTTCATAAATTGTCATCAAGTTGCTGATTCACTGTCACATGTTCGCAGGAGCTGAAGAGAGATTTCTCAAAAGGATTGAAGAACTTGAGTCTGAGAAGGAGTAGCTCTCAAAGAATCTTTCTTCTCGAGATGATAAATATTCTAGACTGAAGAGCCAACTAAATATTACAGTTGCGAATTTTAAGAATGATGCTATTCTTTTTCGCAATCAAACTATTAAGACGGTTCATGATGATAACAATATCCCTCATTCCGCATATCCTTGCCTCCTAGAAGAAATCCCCAAGAATGTGCCTCCTCCGGATATCTCGACAAAGGATGCTAGTGAAGAAGAGGAATCTGATAGAAGCGAAGAAGAAGAAGTATCTGATGAAGACGATGAAGAAGAAGAGTCACACAAGAAATAATTTTGTGTCCTTCTTTCTCTTTTTGTAATATTTGTACATTCATTCTTATAGTCTCCAATCTTTGTAATCTTTTGCTGCAAACTTCTTGAATCTTCAAGTGCAAGTTCTATCTTTTGTTCCTTTCTGCACATATTTTAAAAAGCAATTCTTTTTTGCAATATAATTGATCAATATATTATCAACCTTTCATTTTATGAGTGCGTAAATCTATCATATGAAGACAAATAACATGTTCTTATTCTATACATTCCCATACTTGCCTCTCGTTATTTGCATTCAAATGAAAGATTAAGCAAGTTACTTTTGAATAACGACATGTATTCATGCCTCGCCTCGCAATGCTTCTCGCTAAATTTTCGCTAGTAGGTATTTCTTGGTTGCTTCCAAGATTTTCTTTTTTCTTTTTCTCTTATGTGGTCTTATTTTGCCTTCCTAGTTAAAGGTCTTATCGTGCCACCTCTTGTCATTGCGACAAAATCGCAGGACGTCTTTGCACTTGCATGCAAAAACCCATTGATCTTGTCTTATCATTTCTCTAGTATTGTTACCTCTGCGGGATGTTTTTCATGCGACAATATGACAGGTCTAAATATTCTTGCGAACATAAAGCCCCATGACATTGCCGTCTTGCGACGAAATCGCAGGACGTCTTTACACTTTCATGTACTGACCCATTGATCTCATCTTATCTTTCTCTTTTGTATTATTGCCTCTTCGGGATTGTCGCACAAATATGACAAGCCTAATTTTTCTTGCGAAAATAAAGCCTCATGACATTTGCATCTTAAGACACTTATCAGCTCCCTAATGGAGGGTGCCGCCCTTATCATCCCCCTGGTTGCCCCTTCAAGGAGGCGTACCTCTACCATACAAGGTTGGCTCCTCCCATCCGGTCTTAACAACAACCAGTTATTTTCGCAACCTCTTATCCCTTTTGCCTATAGGGCTTATGGTTACGAAACTGCACCCTAAGTGGGGTTTTCTTCGGGCCGAGTGCAGTATACGTCAAGACTTGCCAAGAATGGCCAGGGTAGTTCCATACGCCCTGGGCACTCTTGGCTCAACCGTGTACCTCGGCGCCTTGATCAGATGCTGCACTCCTTAGAAGAGACCCTCAGTCGTCCAAAATAAGTCATTGGCTTAGGTTGGAAATCCAAGGTACCTCTCTTGGATGGGCTTTATTGACCCCAAATCTCCATGACTCAGGTTCCAGGGGCGGTGTAACCTTTTCGCTGAGCCATGCAATAGGTACCCCCTTCTATGACGCACTTTAGGTCTTACATTTTCCTCTTGAGAAATTTTGATTTCGCGAACTAGGGTGTACGCCATAGTAGGTTCGCCTCTGTCTGATTATTTTGTTGATTCTTCTTCATATAAGCTCTTTTGCAATCTTATCTTTATCATTCATAATAATTTTTTTTTTTTTTTTTGCAACGAATCAACCATAAATTTTTCTTTCTCCTCCCAATTTTATTTTGGCAGTCAACAAGTACATTCATTCTTTAAGTCTCTTATTTCTGCTATTTTCTGCCTCTGCATTTGTGAATTTTTCTGTTATTTTCTTATCTGTTGCGAAATGTTCGCCGCTTTCTATCTTCAACATGCATTGGCTTCGCAGCGTTTCTTCTTCTTTCTGTTCTATTGCATCTACCATCAATCTTTCACTTTTTTGTTTTTCTTTGATGTTGTGTTTCCAATTCTTCTTCTTCGCAGCTCTTTCTTCGCAAGATTCTATATCAATTTCATAACACTTCTTTCCTTCAGTCCAATCTCCTTTTACTATGCCAATACCACTGGGATGAGGGAACTTGATACATTGATGTAGAGTCGATGCTACACCTAGAATCCCATGTAACCAAGGTCGTCCAATCAATGCGTTGTATGGTGATTCCACATCGACTACACATAACAAAATTTCAGAGGACAATCCTTTCAGTGGAATTCGCATGCTGACTTCTCCTTTAGGTTTATTGGCAATACCATTAAAACCATAGATCTTGTAAGTTGAAGGTATTAGATCTTCATCTTTTCCACCCATAGTTTTATAAGTATGATAAAAAAGAATATCCACAAAACTTTCAGTATCGATTAAAATTCTGTCGATTGCCCATGTATTCTCAGTTTCATCATCTTCATCATCACTAGGTTTTGGGTTAATCTCTAACCTTACCACTAATGGATTATCGTGCATCTTGCCACCCTCAAGTACTTCTTCTGCGGTGAAGGAAATAATCTGCTTTTTGCCATTCTTTCAAAGGGCGATGCTTTCACAATGTTCATAATTTCTTTATCATCAGCATCTCTTGCGAAGACCCTTCTGAGAGTGTTATCATGAAAGTCTTCAATCGTTTTGTACGAATGTACAATAGAGTGACAAAACAAATTTTTTGCTTTTGCTCCAACTTCTATTACAAATGTTTCTCCTCCTTTTGTTGTATTTACTCTGCGAATCTCTGGAGGTGGTGGTAATGGTTGAGACTGAGTTTGGTTTTTTAGAAAATGATTTAGTTTCCCTTGATCTATCATTCTGAGAATGATTCTTTTTATATTCCTGCAATCATTTGTTGAGTGTCCATGAAAATGGTGATAAGAGCAAAATTCATGACTTCTGTCGCTTGGAGGTGGTTCACTCCCCATGTTCCATGGCGCGGGTATGATTTCCATCAAGATTATAGCTTCCCATATTTTCTCCACACTAGCATTTAATGGTGGCATTTTAATTTCTTCCCATATTATCTTATGACTTCCACGTCCTCTGTGATGGTTTTGCCTCTAACCTCCATAAGTTTCTTGTGGCTGATCAAGTCTTTGAATTTTGTTATTTCCATCACGGATATAGAAGTTTCTTTTTCTCTCGAATTCTTCTTGATCACGACTTCCCATAGCTACTAGCTTCTGCTGACTATCTTCCATTATCCTCCCTTGTTGTCCTTGCGAATTGCTCGCCACTGTATTTATCAATTTAGGTAACAAACTTGCATTCGCTGCTTTTGAACTTGTGTTCGCAATTGGGTATGATTCCATCTCATTTTGCTTTTCCTCAAGAGCAATATCTCCTCCTGTAATTCTCGCAACTCAGTCATTGTGATCGTATTCTTAACTCTGAAAATTTGAATGTATAACAGATTGGTTGCGAACATAGCGTTGATGAATGATAGAATGAGGTATCTCTCATCCACACGACCAGCCATATCACTACACATTGTCTTCCACCTCATGGTTAGATATTTCAGACTTTCGCCAACCCTTTGCTTTAACCCAAATACATCTTCAATGCCAGGTCGCGAGGAATTGTTACTTATATACGCCCCTAAAAATGTAGCTTTCAAATGATTGAAAGATGTTATAGTGTTCTTTGGAAAACCTTCAAACCATTTTAAGGCCTCTCATGTTAAACTTGATGCAAAATATTTGCACAATACAGCATCATTGTTTTCCCATTGAAACATACATCTCACATAAGCTTTAATGTGTTGTACCGCACAAGTTGTGCCGTAAAAAATGCTATTTAACGCAGGTAAATTGCACTTTGGGGGTATTCCTCCTAATTGTACTTCTTGTGTGAATGGGGTTTTCGCAGCTTCTTCTATGGCTTCATCCAGTTGTCTCATTCCTCCTTCTCTTTTGTTATTTAACATCCCTCTCATTTCCGCTAAAACTCTCAAAATTTGTTCATTTACACCAGAATTTGGATCCATTGGTCTTTTTAATTCCGCCTCTCTTCTTTTGCGTTCATATCTGTTTTCATTTTCTTGTTCATCGTTTTCTTCTCGTCTCTCTCTGCGATCTTCTCTTTCATTCCTTTCATGAATTCGCACATCGTTATATTTCTCATTTTCTCTTCTTTGCCGCCTTTCAGCTCTCCTTTGTACTCTATCATATTCTTCATTGATATTATCATTATTGCGATTTTGTTCACGCCTTCTCTCTCGATTATCATGATTGTTCTGGCGAATTGCCTCTTGTAACTCTTGTTCTTCCACTTCTGCTCTCAGTCTTTCCCTCTCGCAAGCTAGACGTGCTTGTTCAGTGTAATGTCTTTCGATTTCATCTTCAATTATTTGTCGATTTCTTTGAACTCCTCTCCCTTGTAATATTCTCCTTCCTTCTTCCTGATTTTCTTCGCCATCTTGATTATTTTGTCTCTGACGTCGTCTATTTCCCTGATTTCTATCATTTTGGAGAATTTCACCACGTTGGATATAACTAAGGGTGCACACGGTACGGTTCGGCTCGGTTCTTGCCGAGGCCGAGTACCTGTACCTCCCCCACCTCGGTTCCAAAATTTTGGACCGGTACCTGTACCTTGTACCTCGGTTCCGGTACCATTCTGGTACTGTGTACGGCACTGTGCACGTGCACCTACATCAATCGGTACTTTCTCGCCGAATTTCGCATGATTTTCCCGTCATTTTTCCGTAAAAATTAAGTACTGCTTTCACTGTTTTTTCAATATATTAAGCAATATCTCAATCAAAGAACAAAGTAACAAACACACACACTGACCAAAGTCTTGAAAATCTGAAAAAAGAACTAGTAGAAGTAGCAGTAGCACACAAACAACCAAAGTCCTAAAAATGTGAAAAAAGAACAACTAAACAAGTAGCAGTACTATCACACAATGACACAAACACACACACTGACCAACACAAAACTGTCTTAAGTCTTAAGACTCTTAACCAACACAAACAATGCATTGGTGGTGGAATTATCAAGTAGCAAAGAGCAATGACTCGGACAAAGGAGGTAATGACCAATACACAGTCTTGAGTCTTGAATCTCTTGATCTTCTATTCCATGGCAGCAGAACTTGTGGTGGCATTATTTTTGATAGGACCAAGTAACGCTGCAAAAACAAGTAATAGCAGTTAGTAACTATTAGTCTATGATTCTTCCATATGATGGCACTTAGGAACAAAATGGTCATATACTGGGATTCAAAAGCTAAATGAAACAAGCAACATTAGGTTTGTGACAAAGATATTCTGATGATGTTTACTAGAAACAAATTAATGCCACAACAGGAAGTCGTTGACATAGAGACGATGATAAATTTATACAAACAAAAAGAAAAACAAATTATACAAACAAATTAAGGTTTGTGACAAAGATATTCTCGCTTACGATGATAAATTTATACAAACAAAAAGAATCTAGTGGACAAGAAGGAGAAAGCAAAGAATACAGACTTTGCATTAGCAAAATTATGGCACCATCTCCACAACATACATTTGCAAGCTTAAAATCAGCACATAGAGACCAAGGAAACTTCTAAAAAGATTAGATCTATCAAAAATCAACTATCGCTGCAAGTTTCTCACTTAATCCAAGTATCCAACTATTCTCGTGTTTATGCCCACCCCCAACATACATTTTCAAGCTTATAATCAAGCACATGGACACCAAAGCAATTTCTACCATATGTATAGGCTCAAACCCAATTTTTTGAAGAACAAAAAATTCATTTAATTCACAAATTAAAAAGATGATCAAGAAATATAATTTTAAAACCAAATTCAAAGTCGTGGTTTCATATGAACTAAAAAATAATGAAAAATCAAAAGATTGTGAAGATAGAATTCTTACCAGTTTGGTGGAAATACAATCCAAGCCAAATCAATCAACTCTTGTAGAGAAAGAAGAAATATTTTCGATATCTTAATTACAAATCTGATCCAATATCAAGGAAGATAAAATTATTAGATAGAAATAGAATTATTAGAATACAAATCAACACTACTTCAAAACCCTAGGTTCCAAAAATCAAAATAGGAGAACTGAATCAACTGATTCAACACTTACCCTTGGTTAACAATTTCTCCTTATTCTTCTGGATCGAGAGGTGGTAAGTAATGGAGAAGAAAAGATTCAAGTCTCGTCCCCGTAATGGAGTTCTTCACTTCTTCTCCTTCTCGTAGACACAGAGACGGAAAAAAAGAAAATGAGAAGAGAAACCCTAGCCCTATGATGTTCGATTATATACCACCCTTTAATCTAACGGCTATTACTGATTTATTATCCCCTAGATCTAACGGCTACTACTACTCGATACACTCGGTCCGGTATGGCACAAGACTTGGGCAGGACCGTGTACCTGTACCTCCTCAGCCTCGGTTCCTATTTTTGGACCTACACTGTACCCCTTCCTCGGTTCTAAGACAAAATCGCACGGTTCCACCGGTTCCGGGACGGTCCGTCGGTCCGGCTCGGTTCCTGTGCACCCTTAATTCTCCCTGTGGTTTACCTTGGACTCTTACAAAGGTACCTAATTTGGGACTTGACGTATGCACCTCTACCATCTTAAAAGACTATCTTCATACACGTTTTCCTGAACCTAGTTATGTCCAAAAAGAAACTTAGTTGATAATAACCCATCCTATGGTTGATGTGGTTAACCCAGGTTATGATACCAAGATTTATTTTGTTTTCCCACCAAAAAAGTTTCTTCCAACTGTGGGAACTTGTAAAATTCAAATGTGTCACATTTTAAGTTTTGAGACTAAATCTAATTATTTTAGGAGATTAAAGTCGACACATTTTCTTAAGAATGACCACCACTTTCATTGTGGTCAACTGTGAGAGTTAAATCTGATTGACTTAGAGGATCTCCAATTATTCAGGTTATTATTTTGTGCTTCTAAGTTCTTATTTGAGTTTTTCCAGACTCTGCAACCTGATCCTCCGGATCCTACCAATGAGGAAACCTGGCCCATGAAGATATTTTATTCAGACCCTTTTATAGAGCTTGAACCTAGACCACAACTAGATATAGTTGTCTTAAATAGAAAGCTTGATACAGATGTATTTGGTTGGTTCACTTTCTTGGTATGCTGTAGTTTTCTTCTATTTTTGATAACATTATTTGATTCAGATGACCCGCATTTGTTCCGACTACTACTTTATGATTTTATATGCATGGTGACTAGAGGATACTAAACTTAACGCTTTGATGATATCAAGGTCCATCTGGAGGACCCTTCTCTTGTCGTACATTACTGGAATTTTATTTTTATTTTCTTTCTTGTTCCCCATGGAAGGATTGCTATGCTTCGCCCAAGTACTATCTTTCTAACTTCTCTTTACCGATTCCTCTTGTTACTTATATTTTTGGTACTACACTTTAATTTGAAACATTTAGGACAATGTTAGATTTAAGTTTGGGGGTGAGGGAAAAACTTTTAGTTTGTTTTTAACTTAAAAATATAAAACATTTAAAAAATTAAACTCCATAGCCTAGAAATTTGTGTCAATTCAGGATGACACTAACCAGTCTAAGTGGATGGAAACATCTTGATTGTACATGCCACGAGATGGTATTTCTTGTCACCATGTCCTCCATCCCAAAGGAAATTACATGTTATGCTTTCTAGATTGCGGACAATAAGTGAAGCTTAAAAGATTGAGAAGTAATAAATTGGAAGTGTTGAGAGAACATTATTTATCAAAGTGAGGCTACATCCTTTTGTCAGGTTCTTTGCCTCCCAAACAACAGAAAAAAAATATAAGACAGGGGCCACCCAGGCAAATAGATGAAAGGGGTGCCCAAAACATAATTATCCTAACTATTAGTCTATGACAAATGTTGTCCTTTCCAAATTATTTTTTTCCTTAAGAATTAATCTAGGGAAGTTATGTCGATCGCTTGAAAACCGAATCCTCGCATGTAGCTTCTGCTTCAGTGGAATGGGCCCAATGGACCAGAACTTGAGCGTCGGACTATTTATTCTTATTAATCATACATGATCCCAATACCTTGAGGGGAGTTACCTTCATACACCCATCAATATCTAATGTAGGAAGTGAGGTTTGTGGTAATAACCTCGTACCCAGTTTCAACTTGAGTTGAGAGACATGAAGACCAGATATATATGTGAAGTAAAGGGTACCTAGTTGTAGTCTGTAAACCACCTTTCCCACTTTAGCCAGCATTTGATTGGACCCAAAAAAATTAACAGCCAACTTGAGATTCCTTTTAAGTTGCACTGAAGTTTGGCGATAAGGTTGTAACCTCAGATAAACCCAATCACCCTCATTCAACTCTCTCTTAACCCTTTTATTATTTGCTTGTTGTTTAATTATGTGTTGTGCTTCCTCAGGTATATATTTCAGAATAATTCCCATGGCATGTCTTTTCTGCAAATAATCTTTGACTGGAGCATTTATGTTGAGAATAATGGAGACCATATTGAGGGGGAACATAACCATAAAGATCGTGGAATGGAGTAAGCTTGAGGTTAGAGCGATAGGTAGTGTTAAACTACAATTATATCGTAGCTAACCAACTAACCCATTTGGTTGTCCTATAGCTAGAACATCGAAGATAGGATTTTAAGCATGTATTTACTCTTCCAATATAGTCATCATATCGAGGGTGATAAGTTATACCCATATACAATGCAGTGTCCAATTTAGAGAAAAGCTCTTGTTAGATCTCTTTAAGAAGATGATTACTCTATCTAACACTATAGAAGTAGGGAGTCAATGAAGCTTATAAACAATGTTTAAAACTACATTGGAAATATAAGAGGCTGTGAATGGATGGATGACTGGTATAAAATAGCTATACTAGGTGAATCTAATCAACTACCACCAGAATAACCTCTCTAACCTATGATTTTTTTGGTAACCTAGTGATAAAATATATACTAATGAGATGCCAAGCTTATTCTGGTACATGCAAAGGTTGTAAAAGTCATGTTGGTAGACTGATGAAGCTCTTGTCTTGTTGACATATATCACATGTATCAAACTAGTTCTTTTTTCACGCCAACCTAGTAAAAGAAATACTTTGCTCTTTGATAATTAGCTTGTTGGCATGAGTGTCCCCCAACTGCAGAAGACTGTACAACTGCTATGACTTGTTGTCTTAGGTTATCTTCACCACCAATGTAAATTATATTCTTGAACCTGATCATTTCGTGTGAATATGAGTAGTTGGAAATGCTGGTAAGCAATTCTTATGCCAATGTGTCTGAGGTGTAGCTTCTGAGGACTTCATATATCCAAGCAGGATGTATGTGAGCGAGAGTATTACACTAAGAGGATATTGAATGACCCAACCTGGAGAGGGCATCTGCAATTCTATTATCAACTCCTTTCTTATGACAAAGCTCATAGTCATAACCAAGCAATTTGGCCAACCACTTTGCTGAAATGTAGTATTCAACCTTTGTTCCATGAAGAATTTAATGCTTTTATGGTCATTGAAGATCTTAAAGTGACTCCCTAGTACAGTAGATAAGGCCTCCATTTGTGCACTGCCATGACAATAACTAACAACTCTTTTTTATAAGTAAAGTGAGCTAAAAATCTAGCTCCCATACCTTTGCTAAAATAAACAATTAATCTTTTTTATTACATCTAAACAACACCTACTCCAGAATTACAAGCATTTGTTTATACTTCAAATGAATTTGAAAAATCTGGAAAAAAAAAACAGAACTGGAGTTGTAGTAAGAACCTCTTTAAGTTGCTCAAAAGCAGTTTGAGCTGAAGAGTTCCAAGTGAAACCGTTTTTCTTGAGCAGTTCAGTGAGTGGCTTGCTGATAAGGCCATAGTGTCTAACAAACTTCACGTAATACCCAGTTAAGACCAAGAAACCTCTAAAGTCCTTAAGACATTTTAGAATATGCAAATTAACCATGCACTCAAATTTGACAGGATCTGCAGCTATTCCTTTACCAAAAATGACGTGGCCCAGATATTTAATTTGAGTTTGACCAAAAGAACATTTGCTATATTTTACGAACAAGGAGTGTTGTTGGAGTGTAGTTAGAGTTGTTTGAAGATGTTGTAAATGTGACTCCATGTCTGTGTTATAAATGAGGATATCATCAAAAAAAAAAAAAAACTCAAGTAAGGCTTGAACACCTCATTCATCAATGCCTGAAATGTAACAAGAGTATTAGTTAAGCCAAATGGCATTACCAAAAACTTGTATGTCCTTGGTGTGTTTTGAATGCTGTCTTGTGTATAAGATATACCGTAATTTGAATGTAGCCTGCCCTGAGATCAATCTTGGAGAAGATCTTATCACCTTTTAATTTATCCAACAAGTCCTTTATGACTGGAGTCCACACAGAATCTCCAACTCAAATTACTTGTCCTCGATGGTAAGGTCCTCCAGTTTTCTATAGTCCACACAGAATCTCAAACTCCCATCTTTTTTCTTTACCAGAAGAATGAGCGATGAGAATGGAGTATGAATAGGTTGAATCACCCTTGAATTAAGCATTTCTTGCACTAATTTCTCAACCAATTCCTTTTTCACATTAGGGATTTTGTATGGTATTTGATTAGGTGGTGAGGATGAGGGTTTTAGTGGAATATGATGGCCGTGAATTGTGGAAGGTGGTAAGTGAGTTGGTTCTTTGTATATGTAAGAAAATATATCGAGTAGAGTGAAGAGGGTGGTGGAGTGAGCGATGTAGTGGTAGGTGTAGCTGCTAAGATGGAAAAGAGGTGACCCACCATACCATTCTTAATCTGTTGAAATGCTTTTTTGATGTTGCTCTAGACATCATGGATATTTTGATGGCTTCAAAATTACCATTCAACTCAATCTTTTTACCGATTCTAGTAAATGAGACCATCAGTGCATTAAAGTCAAAGATCACAAAACTGACTCCTTTTTTCCAATCTATTCCAAGCACCATGTTATATCCTCCTAATGATAATAAACTCAAATCAAACTGAAAATCATGGCCCTATATTTACCGACATCTAACCTCACTTACCAACTTATTGCCATCTCACATTATAAAAACCCAACAAAGGCAACTCAGTGGTTCCATGTAGCTATCACATCTTCTAGAAGCCTCTGAATCTAGAAAGTTGTGAGTACTACCACTGTCTATAAGGATTGATAAGGTTGTTTTTCTAACCAGACCCTGAATATTGATGGTAGAGTGAGAGACATTACCAGAAAGTGCATGAACAAATATCTGCACTTCCTCCGCTACCTCTTGAACCATTAGTGTGTTGAACGGAGAACCATCTTTGCTTGAGGATGGGTCATCTTCTTATGCATCCAACATACAAATTTGTTGTTTGACACTCAATGTCCCGGTTTAAACACTTCATCACAGTTATATCAAAGGCCTTTCTCTTTTCTTCCTTTCATTTAACAAAAGATATCTTTTGATTGTAAGAAATTGGTGTATAGGGCTGGTGAAAATGGGGCTAGTGATTTTGTTGAAGGATCTGAGACTATTAACCGGTGATGAATGATTTCTAAAATATTATTGGTTAGGTACATAAAATGATGGAGGTCTATGATTTCTCATCTTTCTAGCCGCGCCTTCTAGTAGTTCTTCTTGCATTTTAGCAAGAAAAACTGCTTGCGTGAGACTCTTTGGTGAATGCATGAACACATGCATTCTTAATTCTTCTTTGTGGCCATTGACAAAACTAGAGGTAAAATACTCCTTAGTGAAGTGACGATTCTTGGATAACATAAGTGCTTTCAATTCTTAAAACCTCATGGTAATCTAAGACACTACCCACTTGACTTAGTTTATTGTATTCACACACAACATCATCATGTCCCATTTCCCAAAATCTGTTACAAATATCTCTAACATAATCGTATAAACTTACAATCAACTTGCACTCTTGATAATCATGAAACCATAGATTTGCTTTACCATATAAGTACATAACAACCGTATTTACCTTAACATTATCAGGCAGATTATGAAGGAGTTTTTTTTTTTTTTTTTTTTGAGCTTACGAATCCAAGATCTAGGATTAGTACCATCAAACCCTGAAAAATCTACCTTTGGCTTGCGTTGCTGAAAATCCGGTTCATGAGATCAAATAAAGAAACGAGAAAGGTTAACAGGAATATCACCTGAAGGAGTGTGTGTATTATTGTGAGATCCCTGGCCAGCATGGTTAATCGGAAAGTTGCCTAAAATTCCCGCAAATTGATCCCACTGTTATGTATGAAGAAAGTTATTCTTCGACCGCGTACCTAAAAGCTTGAGGAATTCTAGCTGAGACTGTTAATTTGTTCTTGATGTTCTTCTAGCTGAGACCGTTTTATTTGTTCTTTATGATGTATGTTCTACCAAATCCTCTACTGTTTTCATATGCATTTCTCACATCTCTTGCTGAGTTCTAACTATTCAATCTATCCTAGTATCCTTTTCACGAAATGTTTTGGCTAATTCGTTCACGGTAACTATGATTGCAGTCCATAAACGACCGCTCTAATACCACTTGTGGTGAGTTTACTACAAATGCATTCGATTATTCAGTAATAGAAGATATAAAGGATTAAAAAAAAAGAATGATTCATAAGATTAATATTAAGAAGAAGAAAGAGACAGAGAGAACGAAGAAGATAAAATTTTCTAATATATCATGTCCAAGGAATGAGCAGAACAACTCATATAGCTACAATGAACACTCACATAAAACATGTGAATAATTGACTAAAGGCAATATAAAATGAGATAGGGGCCACCCAGGCATATAGATAGAAAGGGGTGCCCATAACATATAATTATCTTAACTACTAGTCCATGACAGCAACAAAGTTAGCATTTGAAACATCTCCAACAACCATAAGCGCAGTCTTGTGGAAATTCACTTTTCGGCCAGAATGAACTCAAACCAAATTAAGCTATTGCGAAGATAAAATATAGTATGATTATCATTTTAGATGACCACAAGAATGTCATTAGCAAACTGAAGGTGTGTGACTTTAGTTCCCCATAGTTTACTTCAAAGCCTTTGAACCACCCTATCGACACCGCTATTTCGAAGGTTAAGTTCAACGATTTAACAACCAGTAAGATAAAAAAAAAGGTGAGCAAGTGTCTCCCTAACAAAGACCTTTAGAGCTTTGCATCAATTTTGCGCAGATATTTTATCAATATGGCATTCTATGTAAGATCGATTTTAAAAACATTAATGACAATATTGCTTGGTTCTTTCTGGACTATGTGATGCAAATAATGAGCTTTACAATTGTCCGGAGAAAATAGATTGAAGCCGCAATTTTTCATATACATCTTTTTGTGCTCATTAGTGACTCCTCAAGTGACCACTTTAAGAGAGGGGTTAAGGGAACCCACAACCCACAGCCTACAAACAACTAACATCCATATATTTACGTTTTATATGTTACTCAAAAATACGAATACACTTTAGATATACATGAATATACCATATACATAAGCCAATTATATACGTAATATATCTCTCACTCTCCCCCAATGGGAAACATGAGTCCGGTGTAGTTCAAATTTAAGATGCATTGAATTCAATCCTAATAAATCATGATGGAAGCTTTGACACCTTTAGAGCACATAAGAATTATAGGTAAGACTATAGACATCGTACTAATCTTTAAGCCAAAAGTGATATGATACTAGCATGTGGTGATATCTAGGTTTAGTCGGAGGGAGGGCCAACTAATAATTTGGAAACATGAAAAACAAATTAAGTTGTTGGTAACTTGATAGATTTTGGGCAAACAAAATGTATTGGAAATTAAATTTATAGTCTCACACCCCGTTGACGAATATGCTCATTTTTATGGGTATATAGAGCTCCGTAAGACAAACTTAACTCCAAAATATGAAATTACAATACGCTGCCGTTTAAACTTTGTTACAAAAATGTCTTCCAAAATATGAGATAGTATGAATTTAAGAGTGTGAGGGTCCTTTCTCGTGTATATATATATATACACACAAGCTATTCCAAAGGGATGCCATGAATTTTTACATAAATAATAATAATTTTTTGTTTGGAATTTATTTTCCATGATAATATTCATATTCATCTTATACTATAATAAAGAAAATGGGGAGTTTTCGACCGGAACATTTTTTTACATGAACACTAAAATTACGCGAATACCCACGAAACAATTTTATACCTAACGCGAAGCGTTGGGGCCCTTTACGACATTTGCTTTGTTATTTCCCCCTTCTATTCTCTTCCTAACAGTCGTCTCAAATCGACAAACCTTCTCTCACAGACAAAGAACCCTAACCTCACTCACCAAAATTTGAAGAATAATTCATTATGCGATTCTAAGGTTTCATACTTGACTTCGATTTCAATAACATTTGTCTTATTTAAATCGAATTTGTCTGGGAAGCCGTTCAATACTGGAATTTGATTGATTTCAAACCTACTCACTTAACTCTCAAATTGCTTCGTCAATGGTTGAATTTTGTTGATCACCGGTAAGTGATAAACATCCTTAAAGTGAATTGAGAAGTTTATTGGTTTCAATTTTGAATTCCTTAGTTTCAATTAATTCTAATTAGGTTAGATTAAACCGATGCAGTTTCTAGCTGACCTTCTAACCATCAACAACAAAACTTATTTGGGTTTTCTCTATAACTAATTCTAATTGATCGCCCTATTTCTCTTAATTCAATCATTATGGGTGATATTCGTGTTGTTCAAGGTCAATTATTGAACCAGTAAATGAATAGGATGAATCAACTATTAAATCTGGGATAGTTATTGTTGTGGTTTATGAAGAGGTGAGGACTTTAAGTTATTGATGTAAAACAGATTTTGAAACATCCATTTAGAGAACCCAAAAGATGGGAATTGATTACTGAAACTTTTCAAGATACTCATGGATGGATTAGTGAGTGTGATTAAAAATAAAAGGAAAACTGGTAACTGTGAGGTTTTTAAACTAGCGGAAACCATTGGATAGGATATTGGTTGAAGAAACAAATGGGTGTTTGTGGAATTCTACCTTTTCTATATGAATATTTGAATTTTTTTTTTTTTTTTTTTTTTTTTAAATGAAGCTTTAAGCTTTAGTTAGTGTTGGAACTTAAGCTGTATGTTGAAATGACTAAGAAAACATAATTTGTGTACTTCTTTGTTTTTTAATTTTCCTAACAAAATATACATGTTTAGATTTCAATGATAAATCTAGAGCTGATATCCTATATCATGATTTAGGTGACTAATCGACATAAGTTTAAGAAAGTGTTTCTCTCAATTTGGCACCTCATATAGTGTATCAATGAAGCCATGGGTGTTTTTTGCAAGATGCAGGGTATAAGCATTTATGTTTTTTTTTTTTTTGTATGGTATGATGATGAGTGCAACCTCTTTCTGGAGGTGAAACAGAACCAGGTACCACAACTTATATCATTCTTATACAAGTATTTGGTAAAGAGGGTGGAAGAAAATGAATCATAATGTTTAATTCAAACTGCATGTTAAATTTCTCAAAGCATTTTGATTTAAAGATAAGCATGGAAGGTAAGGCCTTGGATTTTAAGCAAATGCCTAACACCATAATTTGTGGACTTCAGCTGTTGGCTAATTTTCCTGAAAGAAGAAACAAGTTTAAAGTTTAATTTCAATGATAAGTTGTTTACATGCAGTAAGTAAGCAGTGCATACATTATAGAAGTGTAAGTTTCCCTGATAGAAGAGATACGTTTAAGCTCAATTACAAACCAAATTTCACATGCAATAATTAAGCAGTATAATGTGCTTGAAACATCATCAATATATAGCAAAAAGGTATCCATTAGTAAGAACTGTTGTCATCTTTCATTGAGTTGTCTTTTTGTTTTGTAGCAGGGATCTGTTTCATCTCACTTAATAACTTTGCAATTTATGATTAACATATTTATACACTTATGTTTCTGACATCCCCTATTATGAAGTCAACATTTGATTTGCTAATGTTTGAAGTTTCCATCAGAGTGTATTGGTTCCCAACTCACCAATTTAAAACTTATATTCAATGGATTTGCTTTTTGTGTGTATGGTGTTCATCTGAATAAACTTTTGATGTTTGGTCTAAGAAAATCTGAGAGCTAAAATGATTTAGAGACTGAGTAAAACATTGTAGAAATAGAAAGAAAAGACGCATTGTAGATGAGTCGAATTCAGTGGACATATTTAATGCTACGATGTTCATCATTTGATTATCATGTTATTATTCTAGCATTTGTCACCAAATATTTGCTAACTTACGTTTCATTTTCATTCAATGGAGAATCTTCGTTGGAGCCCTAAAATCATTGAGCAAGCTCGACTTCGGCAGTGATTGATACCACAACGGATGACAATCAACGATCTAATCTGTGGAAGCCTTGGACTTAATTATTTATATGGTTATTTTGAATTGAGAAGTTATTGCATGAATACTTTTGAGTCCTAGGTCTTGATGGTTGTCAGTATGAAACAAGTGAAGACAGTTAATTTTTCTCTCTTCTTTTTCTGATTTTGCTTCATCGCGAAAATGCATACGATTGTTTTTTTTTATGTGTAAATGGATATTCTTGGTTGAAATATTATTGAATGGGAATCTTAATTTCAATACGAATAAGTGAATAAATTATAAAGTGAAGTCGCGTTTTATCAGTCTGGAACAATGATAGACAGTACATACATCGTTGCAGTTACGTTTTACATGTCTTGGAATGTAGCGTCAGGCGCATTGCGTGTGCGTATTTCCTAATAATATGTTGCCGTTTAAACTTTATACACACAAGCTGCTCCAAAGGGATGCCATGAATTTAAGAGTAATAATTTTTTGTTTGGAATTTATATTCCCATGATGATATTCATATTCATTTAAAATAAATAAAGATAAACCATAACAGATAATTTATGCTCAAGCTTAACATCGGACTGGATTCTGTTCATAGATGCGGCTTTTAAAAAGGAGAATTCAACCATGGGATATGCTTTCATCCTATATTCAGCGGACAACGAAACTTTTATGCACATTGCAAATGGATCGGGATAGGGCTTTTTCATTGCCTCCATGCGTAATCAAAAGCTTTATTAAAAGCTTCCTCTTGGTTGAGTAATAATATTTATCTAGCGTTACCTTAGTTACAGATTGCAAAATGCTAGCTGAAACCATCAATAAGGAATGTAAGATCCCGCATTGAGTGCGAAAACACTATAAAGGAGACTCAAACCATTATGCAAAAACTCCCTCAAGCTCAAAAAGATATTAACAGAGGATATAACTCAAATGGGCAGACAACATAGCTAAGGAAGCTCGAGCAAAGAATCTTCTAATTTCTCAACCCAAATTCAGCTAAGGACTTCGCAATCTAGTGTGATGTCCAATATTTTTGAAAAAAAAGATATTATAAATCTTATGTACTTTATTGCTTGATTAATAGATTACTTTTTGCATCAAAAAAAAAAATAACAGATAATTTAGAGACATTAGGAATTTTGGCCCTTGGGTATATAATAATAATAATGCGAGTGATCCACTTTTCTCTTAAAATATTAGACCTATGTTGTTGATATACTAGAATCATAATTAGCTAAACAACAATTATATATACAGAGATAAATTTAGATATTCCATAAAGATGCATCAGTCTTTTTTTGCTTAAACTTTTACTCGATTGCAGCTAGCATTAGTACTAACTTTAGTGCTAATAAATATGCACCAACCTCATTACATCTCACCTAATCACTTTCACTCCCAACAGTCCAACTCCACTGATCCATCATGAATTCAACTTCCCGAGTCCTCGAATCACAACAGAAGATCCAAAACCCGCCAGTAAGAGTTCCGAAATGCAAACTCTCTCTAACATCAACTTGAGACTAATGACAAAGAAATCTAAAGCTAGCCTATCAAAATTCATTCTATCCGCAGGGTCCCACAGTTGTTATAATCCGCATCCCATGAGTGACTTTGGATCGAAAAGTATCAAACTTTTGCTGCATGATTAGACATCCAAAGTAACTTGAGCTATCAAAGCCCACTTATAAAGGTCAGTGAATTAACCGAACCTAATCCTACGGTGCAACACCGTTGACCTTGAGTATTGCAAGGCTAGATTCTAGTGGGTGTTGATCACCCGTCCTAAATGAGTGAACAAAACCACACACGCATTCAAAAAAATGAAGGACAAATAGCTGGTCAGCACAACGTTTGTCTGTGTTCTCGTTTGGTTTCTTCTACGACAGCAAAGAAAAAAAAGAAAACCCTAAAAACAAGAAGAATTAATAAAAAATAAAACAAAATGAGCTTCTTTCTTTACTATTCTTCTTCTAAACAGGAAATAACCATGAAAGATCCTTTGAATCCCCTTTAATTAGATCTTCCACCACCACCTCATTTATCTCTTCACTCATTCTCAGCTCTGGTAAGATCTGTGTCTATATCTTGCTCTGTTTTTCTGTTCTAGATTTCTTTTTCAAGATTTTGATTTCTTTTAAACTGCAAGATTTTGCAGGTGTTTGATTACTGTGGAAGTAAGAAAGTAAGGGTTTTAGTTTAGTTTTATGAGAGAAATCTTTTCCTTGAATGAGGAGAAGATTGTAAGGTTGTTTTAGTGGTTTACTTTTTGTTTCATGGGCAATTCATGCCGTGGATCTTTAGGAGGTAAATTAGTAGAAGGCCAGAACGAGCCGGTAGATCATTCGAAACGAAATACTTCTGAACATTCCAATAATTCTGATTATTCGCCAACTAGATTGAACACTCAACTGATTTCTGAAGAATCTGGGAAAGATAGTCCTAAGAAAAGTAGTAAATTGTATGTTTTTAGTCCGAGGAAAGATAACAGCATGAGAAGAGGAATGGAAAATCATGCTTATTATGTTTTGGGTCATCAGACTGCTAATATTCGTGATCTTTACACGTTAGGCCGTAAATTAGGGCAAGGTCAATTTGGTACTACTTATTTGTGTGTTGAGAATGGTACTGGTCATGAATATGCTTGCAAATCTATATCTAAGAGGAAGTTGATTTCCAAAGAAGATGTGGAGGATGTTAGAAGAGAGATTCAGATAATGCACCATTTGTCAGGTCACAAGAACATTGTGTCCATCAAGGGTGCTTATGAAGATCCGTTGTATGTCCATATTGTGATGGAGTTGTGTGCTGGTGGTGAACTGTTTGATCGGATTATTCAGAGAGGGCATTACAGTGAGAGAAAGGCAGCTGAGTTGACAAAGATTATTGTGGGAGTTGTTGAGGCTTGTCACTCACTTGGGGTTATGCACAGAGATTTAAAACCTGAAAATTTCTTGTTAATTAACAAGGATGATGATTTCTCTCTTAAAGCTATTGATTTCGGGCTCTCGGTCTTCTTCAAACCAGGTATAATCATCTAATCTTGTAGTCTTCTGTGAATTAGACAAAAAATTAATAGTCTACCTTATCATAACTACTTTGTTTAATGAAGGGACCTGTCTTAAGCAATTACTTTCTATAAATGCTTCTCAATCTGTTATTTAAAGTTTAACTGGAGTTATTGTGATTGTTCAGCTCTAACCATGAGTTGTTATTTCAGGTCAGATCTTCACTGATGTTGTTGGAAGCCCATATTATGTTGCTCCCGAGGTTCTCTGTAAACATTATGGGCCAGAAGCAGATGTGTGGACAGCTGGAGTCATTCTCTACATATTGCTTAGTGGTGTACCACCTTTCTGGGCAGGTACATGTCCATTCTCTCCCACCTTGTATGCGCAAAAAGTCATTACTAGTTCCTGCTGTACTAAAGATTCTTTTTGAATGTTTTGAGTTCAGAAACACAACAAGGGATATTCGATGCTGTGTTGAAGGGAGAGATTGACTTCGATTCAGACCCATGGCCTGTGATTTCAGACAGTGCCAAAGACCTTATCCGGAAGATGCTTTGCTCTAAGCCTTCAGATCGTTTGACGGCTCATCAAGTATTATGTATGTCCCCAAATCTGCTTCCACCTGTTTATTCTTTTTGGTTTATTAATAGGCTAAACTTTGCGGGGGATTGCGTTTGTAGAACTTTATAGTCCTGTGCGCTGCATTTTGTGACAACTCAAAATGGTGAAATTGCCTTTAAATTCCTTGCTATAATGTTTCAGTTTTCATCTGAAACCCGACAAAAGAACCAATTAAATGACCATACAAGTTAGATTGCAATAGTAGCGTGATTTCTCTGCTTCTAAACCTGCTGAAGAGGATAGCATTTGTTCTTTCCCACAAATTTAGTCAATTACTTAATTCTTCCAGAAGACCGTGGAAGCTGGGGCCTCTTCCTGTTATTGAGCGAGGGTCAATATCTGGTTAAGATGGTTGCTTGAAGTTCTATCATCTTCATACTGATGACCTAATGTTTTGTGCTGAACCCAGGCCATCCTTGGATATGCGAGAATGGTGTGGCTCCTGATCGTTCACTGGATCCAGCTGTCCTCTCCCGTTTGAAGCAATTTTCTGCAATGAATAAATTGAAGAAGATGGCTTTGCGAGTAAGTATAATTTCATATATTTTCTATGGAAAAATGTAGGTTTGTGGCATGGTCAATTAACTTGTTGATTTTTCGGAACGCATTTAACTAATTAGGGGCTGAGATGGTAACCACATCGACCAGCACTATGTATCATACTAATAATAATCTGAATTTATATGAAGAACACTTCAACCTTAACTTTTCTATAGGATCTATTTTTCTCTCCATGTTTGGATGCTCCTCCTTTCTGCTAATGATTTTACCTACTTAAAAGTAACTATTACTGTTTGCTAAGGCGTAAGTATGTTTTCTGATACTTTTCTACTGGTTATCAGGTTATAGCTGAAAGTTTATCAGAGGAAGAGATTGCTGGATTAAAGGAGATGTTTAAGGCAATGGATACTGATAACAGTGGTGCAATTACATTTGATGAACTCAAAGCGGGTTTGAAAAAATATGGCTCTAACTTGAAGGAGTGGGAGATCCGTGATCTGATGGATGCAGTATGTTTTTCCTGTTGAGCTAGTTGTGAAATACAATGTTATGGTTTCCATGTATGTGAACTGATTCTATCATATACATTTCAGGCAGATGTAGACAACAGCGGGACTATCGATTATGGGGAATTCATTGCTGCAACTGTGCATCTTAACAAGCTGGAACGTGAGGAACACTTGGTTGCAGCATTCGCGTATTTTGACAAAGACGGTAGTGGTTATATTACTGTTGACGAACTCCAGCAAGCTTGTGTGGAGCATAACATGACTGACGTTCTTCTTGAGGATATCATTAAAGAAGTTGATCAAGATAATGTATGTATTGAAAAATCATTGAACTTTTCAACTTACGCTTGATTATTGTTCATATATCATTTTAGGCGAGCCTTCATTTTTGTTAAATGTTGTTAATGTATCAGGATGGTAGGATCGATTATGGTGAGTTTGTGGCTATGATGACGAAGGGATCTGCTGGAATTGGACGAAGAACCATGCGAAACAGTGTGAATATAAGCATGAGAGATGCTCCTGGAGCCCTCTAACAACATATCATGCGTACATGGTGTACAGGTATTTGTTATTTTCTGCTTTTACTTGCACCTAAGCTCTCCTCCACTCAAAATTGATGTCATATGATACAAATTAACAGTCAAATAATGAATAGAACAGTCAAATAGAAAAGTAAAGCGTGTGTGTATTAAATTGATGCGTGTTGTGTTTTGCTCATCTTCTGTATGTGGTTACGACAGGTCGTGTAAAACAAGGCTAGACCAGAAGATTCAGAGTAGTAGCTTTAAAGATGCAGCCTTGGTTCCTCACTAGCTTTGAAGCCTTGCAGGTGTATTTTCAACAATTTTGGAGATGGAGATTTTGATACTGAGAACTTCACCCCAGCTTGTGTTGGTAAAATGATTTTGAAAGTAACATGTATCTCCAGTCTCCAACTTAAAGTGTTTGCCTGCTGTTTGACGTTTGAAGTTTTATTTGCATTGTTGTAATTTGTGATTTGTATCCTTCGCAATCAACAGAAATAGGTTACCGTGATTGTAAACATGTTCCAATTATGTAATTAGCTGGGCTTTCTTAAAAAAGAAAAGAAGAAGAAGAAGATTTTAGGGATTGCAGGTTGTCAGGTTGACCAGTACATGCATTGCATAAAATCTGCAAAAAATCATATCATGTAGTTTAGTTGGTTCACTAGAAATTTGCACAACTGCCCTGCCACCAGTTAGTAATCAGAACCCTGGACTTGAAAGAATCAGCGTACGATACAGTAACCTGTGCTTTGAGATTTAGAAACTTTTTTTTATGAAGGAGCTGACTATTCCCTGTAAGGTCCCCTGTCATAGCAGTGGTGCCTAAAATAGTGGTATCATCCGATAGTTAAGTTAGCTCGGAAACTGAAATTACATTAGAAATGAAAATT
Source organism: Papaver armeniacum (assembly GCA_023531295.1). NCBI lineage: Eukaryota > Viridiplantae > Streptophyta > Magnoliopsida > Ranunculales > Papaveraceae > Papaver > Papaver armeniacum. The sequence continues at coordinate 28,204 of JAJJWW010003099.1, read as the reverse complement.
GAGTTTTTATCTATCATTAAAGCAGAATTTATAAAATTAGGCATGCTGTTGTTGCAAATCTGATCAATAGTGTTTTTCCTTCCTTTTTTTGCCACCTTGTCTGCCACCATATTTCTTTCTCTGGGTAAAGAGAATACCAAAATTCCAGAAACTGCAAAGTTCTCATTGCTTCCTTCAAAGTTGCTTGATTCTGCCATTTTACTCTGTTCTGTATTGCGGTTGCATTGTCTATTATTCCTTGACAATTGCCTTCTGGATCCTTCCACCTTTGCCCACTGTGAAGCTTTGAGCACATTGTCTATTATTCCTTGACAATTGCCTTCTGGATCCTTCCACCTTTGCCCACTGTGAAGCTTTGAGCACGGCTATAGCTGCTGCTTCTTCAGCACCGGTTGCCTTGAAGATCCCAGTTGATGCTTTGGTAGCTGTACCTATAATTTGCTACAGTTTTTGTCTAAGCACTTTGTGGATGATTCCTATACTGCGGTACATGTAAATTCACCTGTAGCACAATCAACCTGTAATTTTCGAGTTGATTGACATTTACTCTATAAAATTTACAGGCACACAATATTTTTATTATCTACTGATGCACAATACACTGACAATTTTTATAATCCTCGAGTTTATTCAATGAAATGTGCCTCCATGTATTATTTATCCCATAATTTATGTACACTTCCGCGCTAATGGATTCACTCGACAGATGTTAAGATGCGAATCTAATCGAGAAAAGAACACCCCAGTAACACGAGGTATAATCTACTGTGATCATTATTCAATCTGTGATGTAAATATACTACCCATACAGATACATGTAAAACATTTTCTTTTCATTATATCAAATTTTCTCTAGTACAACTTGGTGTTATAATCTAACACAACTATTTATTGATGTAAATATACTACCAATACAAATACAGTTGAATTCCTGTGAGCTCAAACATTGGATTTTTACTGGCTGTTCTCCAACATTGCATGTTCTTGTCCAACTGCAATTTCCTGCAAAAAAGAAGTCATTCCGATAAAACAAAAGTCACCAGGTTTTAAGTATCTAACGACTATCATATAAAGATGCGTCATGAAAGACTGGCTACAATCTACGGGCATCAACTTGCCTGCAACTTTCCGTCTTCTGAGAAAATACACCTTGATGTGATTGCACGCCCTTGCTCTAATAACCATCCTACTTCTGCACAAGTTTCTCCATTTCCTGTTTCTTTCAATGAACACCATAATTGTTTGGGAAGCAGTACAAGATTTTGCTCATCTCTTACTGATTGTTGGTTCTTTTCTCCAGCAAGTTCTTGGAAAAAATTCTGAAACAACTAACAATAGCTTTTAATCCAATGTTTAGACCATGATAACAAGTGAATTGTTAAATCAGAAATGTTAAAGAGTATATGGGAGTTAGGAGAATGACACTTACAGTTTCGGAATTCTGAAAACTGGCTACACATTTTGAACTTTTCCATGTACCCATAACTTCTAACCCTTTGATGACATCCGTTTTAGCAAATGCGGCATCACGTATAGAACATCCACCTAAGGATTCCCCATTTCTAAACGGCCCATACCATTGTTCACGGAAAACTTTGATCTTCAGCAAGGAAAATGCTGTCCCGTCTATCCGAACAACTTGAACTATCCTAACACGCACCTCTCGATTTTGAGGATCAACCAAGCAATGTTCTAATTCAAGTAAACTGACACCCTTAATTTCCTTTGGCCAGACAGCTACATAACATCCACTTGAGGTATAAGCAAATACTGAAACTTTGTTATCAACACCTCCTATATGTCTCTCATCGACGGTATGTCTGGTTGCAGCATCAGCTTCACATCCAACAGTGGGAAGTAGGTGTATCAACTTATAAAAAAGAGCAGACTTATCAGACTCGGCCAGCGTAGGGCATTGTGTTACCCAATCGAAAACTCGAACCTCCCACTCTCTATATGCATCCGGTACTACGTTTTCAGGAAGTTCAATTGGCTCTCCTTCTTTTGTGAAATCTGCACCGTGCCCATCCCATTCTCCTGACACATTTCTAGCAAATTCTTCCCAGACTGAATTTTCATTCATTTACAAGAAAAACAGTCATAATCTTAGTTTTGAACATCACAATTTAAACAAAATACAATCTTTAATGGGTCTAATGACTAATCTTCTAAAACTCCAATCAGTAAAATTAAGTATTCCGATCAAATTTGAGGCTTAAAATTAAGCTGAAATCCAGAAAATGAAAGAGACAACGGTGGAAAAACACTTACCGGCAGTGGTGGGATTAGAGAGATTTTGTTGAAGAACCTCGACGTCAGAGGCAACGTTGGCGGCAGACATGGAAACAGAATTCCGGTGAATTTGATTATCGAGATAGTAAGAACGTATATATGCAGATCTGGAGATGAAATTTGGGTTTCGGAATTTGAGAATAGGAGAAGAAGAAGAACTAGATAGAGGAGGAATGAAAGTTTTATTTTGACAGATAATATTCGCAGAAAATGCTGCCATAGCTTTTTCTCTATCCACCACCACTTTACAGAAAGGCAAAGTCAGAGAGAAAAGAAAGGAGTGGGAAGTTATGTGGAGGAATGATGATGGTTTAATTCGTCAGCTGACACGAGGATTTAAAATTCGCACAAATTTATTCGTTGCAAGAGTCCAATTTGGGATCGAACCGGGTTGGATACGAGTCCATTCCCAAGACCCGTCACTAGCCAAAAATCAACAGCGTCTTGTTCTTGCAATGAGCTCAACCAAACCATTTTTAGCTGGATTAAATTGTACTCCTGTTGTTTCTCTGTTTTAATGATTTTTTTTTTTTTTTTTTTTTTGTTGAAGTGGCTTCCTGATAAACTTCTTCACCAGCCAACTTCTACTCTCGTAATAGTTGGAGAGGGAAGCACAACAAGATGATCATTCTCATGTCTCGTCTCTTCCTAACCCGCACAATGAGTTCGTTCCCCATGTTTGTCTCCGCTTGAATTTTTCCTGTTAACAATCTTTATGATTTTCTTTTCTTCTTTTTTTTGGTTCTTTGTCTACTCTTGGTACCTACACGCAAATCATGGTCTCTCTTAATTACTCAAATCTAGTTTGAAGAAAAAGAGGAAGGCTGGGCCTATTCCTATGTTTAAGGTTTAAAAATACCAATTTGACATACTAGGTGGCATGGAAAATGAGTTGCGCCACTATTGGAAAATCATTGAGCGACAGAGTTTCTATCTACCGTTATTATCAACAACGCTGGCGATATAATGAATATCGCTGGCGTCATCAAACCCATTGCGCGATTTACATAATATCGTTGGCGATATTATGATTTTTGATCAGTAGTTATTTGCAACGGCTGTATTCCCCGTGCTGGTTTCTATATATACGCCCTTGTACTTCTTCAAATTACTCGCACCTAATTCTACATATATTTCACAAATTTCTCTATCTGTACTCTCAATTTTAAATTTCATAATCATCAATAGCGAGATCTAATGAAGAGAGGAATGTTTTTATGAATCGGTTTAGATAACAGCAAGAAATGCATCAAATGAGGTTGCAAGAACTTGACGATGAGGAAGCTGAAGATAATAAACTAACCGACACTTTGATGCTCGTACATACAGACCAAATATCTAGAGTTCTAGAGCCACAAGAAGATATACGTATCGAGGGAGGGAATTTTACCACTAGAAGCTGATGCACGATTATTTTCTTTCCAATTGTGTGTACTCTGATCAAGATTTCCAACGTCGATTCCGCATGCCTCGGCATCTGGTGAAAAAGATTATTGAAGAGCTTTGTCGAGTAGAAACTCAATTTAAGTATCAGTTTGATGCACTGATTATTAGAGGTCATAGTCTTGAACAAAAATCTATTTCGGCTTTAAGGATTCTAGGTTATGACAAACCAGTGGATGCGAACAATGAGTACCTTCGTATGGGAAAAACAACTTCATTCACTTACATTTCATTGTTTTGCAATTGCTTGAATAAATCCTGCCAGAAATTGCTTGTAAATACTTTATCCCTGTCTGAAACAATGGAAGCTGGTAAGCCATGGAGTCTAAAGATGTGATGCATGAAGGGTTTGGCAAATCAAGAAGTCAGATAGGGATGTTGGAGGGGTATAAAATGACTATATTTAGTGAATATGTCCACCACTACTAAGATGACATCCTTCCGTCACTTTTGGGCAAACCTTCAATGAAATCCATGCTAATATGCTCGCTGTGCATGATCGTGATTTGTAATGGTTGCAAGAACCCAAACAGGAGGGTGTGTTCATTCTTATGTCTTTGACAGACATCACAAGTGGAGACTAGGGAAAAAACCTCCTGCTTCATACCAGGCCAGAAAAAATGAGTTTTTGCTCTCATGTATGTGGCTTGCATTCCAGATTGTCCCCCTACAGCAGAGCTATGAATTGCCAAAAGAAGGTGTCTTTCTCATTGCACTGTCAAAGCCAATAAAAGTCCGGATTTGTATCTTATAACTCCTTGATGATAAGTGTATGGTGGGATGGAGGTAGGAGAAATAAGCAACTGAGATAACAACTTGTTGTGCCTTGGAATCCTTTTCATAACTAGAGATCACTTCCTGTACCCACAATGGTTGAGATAGTGTAATGTTGGAGAAGGAAGACTCAGTGTGTGGCCTCCTAGATAGAGCATCATCAACCTTATTCTCAACACCCTATTTATACTAAATGGAGTAATCAAATCCAAGTAGTTTCATAAGCCACTTCTGCTGAATACCAGTATTAATTTTCTGTTCCAGGAAATATTTGATGCTTTCTTGGTCAGTTTTTATAATGAAATGGTGGCCTTGCAAATAATGCCTCCACTTAGTGACAGCTGAGCCCACAACAAGTAATTCTTTTTCATAAGTAGAAAGTGCCATTTCCTTAGGCCCTAGGGGTTTCCTATAGAAAGCAATAGGTTTCCCCTCTTGCATCAGCACTGCTCCAATCCCAAGTGCCTACGCATCAGTTTCTAGAATAAAAGGCTTGGAAAAGTCTAGAAGGGCCAGAACTGGAGTTGTTGTCATTGCTGTCTTAAGAGTGTGGAAGGCTTGTGTAGCTTGCTCATTCCAAGTGAAAGAATTTTTCTTCAGCAACTCAGTGAGAGGTTTACTTAATGTTCCGTAGTGTCTCACAAACTTTCTGTAGTAGCCAGTTAATCCGAGAAAGCCCCTGAGTTCTTTGATAGTTGTAGGAGTATGCCAACTTGTCATTGCAGAAATCTTTGATGGATCAGCCACGACACCCTTGCCAGTGATGATATGGCCCAAGTACTCTAGTTCAGTTTGTGCAAAAACAACACTTAGACAGTTTGGCATACAGTTTGTGTTGTCTTAACAAGGAAAGTGTAATATGTAAGTGTTTAGCATGAGATTCCAAGTCAGGGCTATAGACTAGGATATCATCAAAAAATACTAGAATAAACTTCCGTAAATAGGGTTGAAAAATATCATTCATAAGGGCTTGAAAAGTGGCTGGGGCATTAGTGAGGCCAAAAGGCATAACATTGAACTCATAATGCCCATGGTGTGTTCTGAAAGCTGTTTTGTAAATATCAGCTAAGTTGACCCTAATTTGGTGATATCCTGATCTTAAATCAATCTTAATGAACACACAAGATCCAAATAATTCATCCAATAGTTCATCAATAACAGGGATGGGAAACTTATCTTTTATTGTGATGCTATTGAGTTTCCTATAGTCCACACAGAATCTCCAGCTGTTGTCCTTCTTCTTAACAAGAAGTATTGGGGAAGCAAATGGGCTGTGGCTTGGTTGAATTACGCCAGTGTTGAGCATCTCCTTCACTAAGTGCTCAATAACACCTTTTTGAACATAAGGGCATTTATAAGGCCTTTGGTTTACTGGTATGGAATTTGGAATGAGGGGAATGGAATGATCAAGGGATCTGTGAGGTGGGAGGGAAGTGGGTTCAGAAAAAACATCTTGAAATGCATCAAGAATTGGAGCAATATCTTGAGGAATAGGTGGTGGAGTTGCAGTAGTAGTAACTGAAAATAATTGACCAATAAGCCCATGAGAATGCTTCTGAAAATATTCCTGTAAGCCAGTTGCTGAGATTTGCTGGAGAGAAGGCCTTGTGTTTTGGCCCACCAGAGTGATCTTGTCACCCTGATGCATAAAAGAGATACTCAAGGTGGAGAGATTTAAAAGAATGTCTCCTAACTGCCTGTGCCAATCAGCTCCAAGAACTATATCACAACCACCTAAGGGTAAGAGCCTCAAATCCCCACTGAAGTCATGACTTTGCATTTTCCACTGTAAGGCAGCACAAAGTCCATAGCTCACAGTTTTTTTTCCATTTGCCACAGTAACCAACATGTTGGCAGTAGGTTGAATATAGCACCCTAAGGAGTTTGCTAAAGCAAAATCAATAAAACTGTGGGTACTCCCAGTATCAATAAGAATAGAGACAACATGGTTTTTGATAAACCCTGGAATCCTGATAGTGTCACCTATAGAAGTACCAGTGAGGGCATGAAGAGAAATTTCCATGTCACTGTCCACAGCTGGTGTATCCTCAGCCTCAGAAATCTCTTCTTCTGGTTCAACAGGCTCAGTGTCAGCCTCAGTGGCTACCATCAAATATAATTGTTGTTTCTTACAAAAGTGCCCTGGTCTGTAAACTTCCTCACAATTATAACACAATCCTTGAGCCTTCCTCTTCTGAATTTGTTCAGGAGTTAATCTCTTGATGGGTAAAGGTGGTAGGGTGGGAGTAGCTGGGGTGGGAAGCAAGGGAGGGAGGGATGTGTGTTTTGGGGATAATGATGGAGAAGGGAACTGCCTGTTAGTGTTGAGAGTATTTGAGAAAAATTTAGTAGGAGTTCTGTGGGTTTTTACTTGGTTATTGAGTGTTTGCTCTTGCATCCTAGCAAGGGAAAAAGCTTGCATCAAATTGGTAGGATTAAACATACTGACTGAATGCTTAATATCTTCTCTCAAACCTCCAATGAAGCTCATCACATAATAATGTTCGTTAAGCATAGGGTATTGTCTATAAAGCAGAGCCTTAAGATTCTCAAACTGTTCAAAATATTCATCGACTGTGGTAGTCTGACATAATTTATTGAACATTCCTAATATGTTTTCATTTGCAGGATTTTCAAATCGAAAACAAGCCAATTCAGATAATTCATACCAAGAAGTAATAGACCTAGTAGTTTGTAGATTAGATAACCACTTATCTGCTTTACCCTCCAAATGCATAGCTGCCATGGTGATTTTCTGGATTTCATCTCGAATGTTGTTGAGAAAGAAGTAGCGGTCACATTTTTGAATCCACCCCTTTGGATTATCACCACTAAATCTGGGAAAATCCAACTTAGGCATTCGTGGGTTGGAGTTTGTATCATGACTACCCGATTGAAAATTGAACATCCTCCCTTCCTGCGGTTGGTAATTAGAGTGAGAGCCTTCTGTTCTTGTGTTGCGTTGCTCCTCATTCCTCTTCCCTGAAAAGGTCTCCATATATTTGAAGAAATCTTCCTTTGATAATACTGACTATTTTAATTCATTTTTGAGTTCGACGTTTTGCGCAGCAATATCATCCATCCTTACAGTAAGATTATTCATCCGCTCGTTAATCGATTCTTCGAATTTATGCAATTCCTCATTTATTTCTCTAACTGTGGGATTCTTTTCGACCACCATGATAGGAATGAACGGCTCTTGATACCAATTGTTGTGTTACCACAACAAATTGTGGGAAGAATTCCAGAAATGGGTGAGAGATCTGATTATAATCAGCCAGGGAGAAAAGAAGCTAATGAAGAAAACTAATTTTACTCAAATGATTTCATGATTCCCAAATTAGCAGGTTCTAACAACTTAAATGCCCTAATCCACTCAGGTGTGGATAACATTGACTAGCCGATGATGGACACCTGTCCGCATCCTAGAGGATTAGGCACTCGGATTATTACACCCCTTGGATTACTAACATCACCCCCATAATAAGTAATAAGCAATTAGTCACCATATGACAATACCCTCCCATAAAGAAAATCCTTGACCTCAAGGATTGAAGGAAGGAAAATGAGCAGCAATATTAGCAGAGTCTTCCCAAGTTGCTTCCTCAGCTGTGGAGTTGGACCAGTGGATAAGCAATTATGGAACTGAGTGATCTCCTCTGAGCACTTGTCTGGAGTCCAATACGGCAATGGGAGTGACGATTATCTGCCCTTCATGATCCACTAAGGGAAGTACTGGCACAGGAGTATGAACAGAGCCAATTCTCTTCTTGAGCTGTGACACATGAAATACTGGATGTATCCTAGCTTCAGCAGGTAGCTGCAATTTATAAGCAACAGCTCCAATTCGTTGAATGACAGGGAAAGGGCCATAGTACTTAGCTGAGAGTTTGAAGTTCTTTCTGAGGGACACTGAAGCTTATCGATAGGGTTGCAACTTAAGATAGACCATGTCACCAACTGCAAAAACTTTGTCAGTTCTTTTGGAGTCAGCAAATTGCTTCATCCTGTCTTGAGCTTTAGAAAGTGTGTCCTTGAGCATAAGTAGAATTCCCTCCCTCTGTTTAAGAAACTTTTCAACGAGTTCCACGTAAGTACCAAAGAAAAGATGGAAAAGCCAAATGTGGAGCTTCATATCCATATAGAGCTTTGAAAGGAGACATCTTCAAGCTAGTGTGGTAGCTAGTATTGTACCACCACTCAGCTAAGTCCAACCAATTCATCCAGTTTTTGGGTTGGTGGCTAGTCATGCACCTGAGATAGTTTTCAAGACAAGAATTTACCCTTTCAGTCTGGCCATCAGTCTGGGGGTGGTAAGCAGTGCTAAGCTTGAGGCTGGTACCCAAATTTTTGAATAAATCCTGTCAGAAATTGCTTGTCAATACTTTATCCCTGTCTGAAACAATGGAAGCTGGTAAGCCATGGAGTCTAAAGATGTGATGCATGAAGGCTTTGGCAACTGAAGAAGCTGTATAGGGATGTTGGAGAGGTATAAAATGACTATATTTAGTGAATCTGTCCACCACTACTAAGATGACATCCTTCCTGTCACTTTTGGGCAAACCTTCAATGAAATCCATGCTAATATGCTGCCAGGCATGATCAGGGATTTGTAATGGTTGCAGCAACCCAGCAGGGAGGGTGTGTTCATTCTTATGTCTTTGACAGACATCACAAGTGGAGACTAGGGAAAAAACCTCCTGCTTCATACCAGGCCAGAAAAAATGAGTTTTTGCTCTCATGTATGTGGCTTGCATTCCAGAGTGCCCCCTACAGCAGAGCTATGAATTGCCAAAAGAAGGTGTTGTCGATTGCAATGCAAAAGCCAATAAAAAGTCTGGATTTGTATCTTATAACTCCTTGATGATAAGTGTATGGTGGGATGGAGGTAGGAGAAATAAGCAACTGAGATAACAGCTGTTGTGCCTTGGAATCCTTTTCATAACTAGAGATCACTTCCTGTACCCACAATGGTTGAGATAGTGTAATGTTGGAGAAGGAAGACTCAGTGTGTGGCCTCCTAGATAGAGCATCAGTAACTTTATTCTCAACACCCTTTTTATACTGAATGGAGTAATCAAAGCCAAGTAGTTTCATAAGCCACTTCTGCTGAATACCAGTATTAATTTTCTGTTCCAGGAAATATTTGATGCTTTCTTGGTCAGTTTTTATAATGAAATGGTGGCCTTGCAAAACTCAGTGACCGGTATGAACTAAACCGGTCTGAGTTGAGCTCTGAGAATCGTCGACAAACTCAGTGGAAATTTTTCTCTCGTCTTCGTTTTCAGAGTTTCTCGCATTAATTCTGGTGAATATCAGGTGAATCTTATGTTTGGCGTTTTACTTTTGTGCCTGGATCTTTATTTCTTAGTGTAAGTTTAACTTAGTAGTTAATTGTGAATCTAGAAATGGGTTCATCTGTAGTTGATTTGGAAAAACCTTATGAAGAGGCTCCATCGATTGATTTAAGCTCTGAAACTGAGGATCGATGTGCTGCTTGGCAATTTTCTTTAATAGGTCGTTTAGATCTACTTCATCTTAAATTTTCTGATGCTGTTGTCAATCTCAAAAACCAGTGGAAATTAGTGGGTCAATGCAAAATGATTCCATTAGGAAAGGGATTTTTCATTATTAAACTTGATAATCACAGTGATCAAAATATGATTAAAGCTGGAAGATGGGAAGTAGCATATCAGGTGTTGTGGATACGAAAATGGATTCCAAATTTCCGTCCAGAAAATTTTAGAACATCAAATGCTACAGTCTGGGTTCAATTTCCTGGTTTGAGTTTAGAATTTTGGGATGAGAAGACATTGTTCACTATCGGTAGAGCATTGGGGGAACCTATTAAGGTTGATGAAGCTACTCTGAACTATGAAAATGGGTATTATGCTAAAATGTTGATTAATATTGATTTTGCAAAAAAAAATCCCAAATAAATTATGGATTAAAACAAAGTTTGGAGGGTTTATGCAGTCTATTATTATTTTAAAGCCACCTAAGTTCTGCAATCACTGTAACATAGTAGGTCATCTTCAACTTGAATGTAGAGCTTCAAAAAGGAATGAAGATCAGCAAATTCATAATGCTACTCCTGGTGGCAAAAGAAATAATGTTCAAGAACAAGGAAGTAAACATTCTCAAGTAAAAAGTGTGGAGATATTTGATATTTGTGAGACTCCTGTTACTCATATACATCAGCAACCTCATTCTGTGTCACAAGATTCAATCAAGATTACTTCAGGAATTTTTGATGTTCTGAATTCTGAGGAAGAGATTGCTGATGTGCATATTGAAGCTATTGAAGTTCTAAATATTGTTTCAGCAAACTTGGAGGAGAATATTGTTGTCAAGTATATAAATGGAAAAGATGGTTCTATCTCAGAAGAAAGAATACCATCTACTTCTTGGTCCAAAATTATTCAAAAGCCTTCTACAACTGGTTCTTCCAGCTCTTCAGTGCAGGATAAATAAATTACAAAAACAAAAAATGGTAATACTCAAATTTCAGATAATACTCAGGCTTCAACAAGTATCCAAAATCCTAGTAAATACAACTTCAGGAAAAATCCAGGAAAAGGGGGCACTAAAGGCCCCCAATCTAAGCAATGAAGGTCATATATTGGAACCTAAGAGGCCTAAGGAGAGCTAGGTCTCAGGATAAGTTAAGGTCTCTCATCAAACACTTTAATCCTTCAATAGTTTGGGTAGATGAACCCAAAGTTCATTGTAATTCTTTATTTTATAGTAAGCTTAATTTACCAGGCATGACAAGTATGGTAATCCACAATTCTGTTTCAAACAAAAAAGGTAATATATGGTTATTTTGGAATCAAAATTTATCTACTCCTTCAGTGATTTCTTTATCTAGCCAAATGATCACAGTGGAGATTGGGGGTGTTCTTGTTTCTGGTGTTCATGCACATGTTGGTGTTGTTCAGAGAAGATACTTATGGTCAGAGATGGTGCACATCAGTCAACTTCAATTGCCTTGGCTAATCATTGGGGATTTCAATGTTATTACTTCTGTAGATGAAAAGGTGGGAGGAAAAAGCCCTAATAAAAGATCAATGTTGGATATCACTAATTGCTTAGATGAATGTGAACTTTCACAAGCTCCAAAAATTGGTTTAGATTTTTCCTGGTCTAACTGTCAACAAGGCAATAGAAGAATTTTGTGCAATTTGGATAGAGCTGTGGTTAATAATTTGTGGCAGCAAAAATATGAATCTTGGAATTATAAAGTTGGGTTGAGGGTTGCTTCTGATCATTCTCCTCTTTTGGGTGGATGCAATCAAGTCCCTAAACCTTGCAATGTGCCTATGAAGTTTCAACAAATGTGGCTTTCTCATCCTAATTTCTTGGAGGTTGTTGCTAATAGTTGGTCTGAAGATATACAAGGTGATCCAGCTTTTGTGTTTCAACAGAAATTGAAAAGACTAAAAAAGGTTCTCAAAGAATGGAATTGGAGTGTATTTGGAAATGTGCATACTCAAATTAAAGAAGCTGAAAAAGTTGTTCAAGAAGCAATGGAGCAATCTGATGCAAATCTTTTTGATGAATCAGTTCTTAATAATTTGGTTCAAGCACATAATAACTTTAACTCTAAAGAAGTGCAGCTCAACACTTTTCTCAAGCATAAAGCAAGAATAAGGTGGATTAAAGAAGGAGCATCAAACACTGGATTTCTTCATGCAAGTCTCAAAATAAATCAAGGCAGGAATAATATTACTGAATTAGAGGATAGTAATGGTAATATCATAAATGATCAAGCAAGGATAGATGACACTTTAGTTCATCATTTTGAAGAAAAATTTAAGTATCAACCAGTTGATGGTTGTGACTCTTTACTAGATGAGATTCCTAATGTAATTACCAGTGAGGAACAATTCATGCTGAATAAAATCCCAGAAGAAGAGGAAATCAAAGAAACCATCTTTAGCATGGATCCTAATAGCTCCCCTGGACCTGATGGAGTGGCAGGTTGGTTTTACAGGGCATGCTGACACATAATTGGCAATGACCTTGTTTCAAGCTATTCAATTTTGCTTGGAAAAGGAAGTTCATTCCAAAGGTTTAAACTCAAACTTCTTAGTCTTACTACCAAAAATTGAAGGTGCAAGAAGTCCTAATCAATTTAGACCAATTGGTCTTAGTAATGTAAGTTTCAAGATTTTTACAAAAATCATGGCTACTAGACTGAGCACTCTTATGCATAAGTTAATTTCACCACAACAAGCAGCTTATGTTAAGGGGAGATGTATCCAAGAGCAAATTTTGTTAGCTTCAGAAATGGTCAATGAGATGCACAAGAAAAGAAGATGTGGAAATGTTGGGCTTAAAATTGATATATCCCAGGCATATGATTAGTAAGTTGGCAATTTTTATTTCAAGTTCTTATGAAGTTTGGTTTTTCTCGAAGAGTGGTGTGAATGGTTACATACATTATTCCAATCAGCTAAAATTTCTATCATGGTGAATGGAGGGCCTTGTGGTTTCTTCTCTGTGGGAAGGGGACTTAGGCAAGGAGATCCCCTTTCTCCAATGCTATTTGTATTGATGGAAGAAGATCTCAGTAGGAAGCTCACTCAGAGTGTTAAGGATGGTAAAATAAAGCCAATGGTGGTGAGGAATGGGATTCATCCATCTCATCTGTTTTTTGCAGATGATGTCTTCATTTTTTGTAATGGAGAGAAAAGAAGTCTCATAAATCTTATGCAATTACTAGAAGATTACCAGCATAGCTCTGGCCAAATTATTAATAAGAGTAAGAGCAAGCTATTTGTAGAAGGTACAACTGAGCTGAGAAGAATCTTAATAAAAGAAATTTTGCAAATGGAGTTGAGTAGATTTCTGATAAATATTTGGGAGTGGTTCTTAAAAGTCGGGAGAGTCAAATTTGATCTTTGTATGGCCAATGGTTGAGATGATGCGAGAAAAAATTAGCATCTTGGAAAGGCAAAAGCTCATTATCTTTTCAAGAGAGATTAGTTCTAGTAAAGTCAGTTCTCTGTAGCTTGCCAATGTATAACATGGCAGTGTACAAGTGGCCTGCTTCAGTAATTAAAATTTGTGAAAGAATTATAAGGAATTTTATTTGGTCTGGTGATGGAGATACAAGAAGATATACTATCTTTTCTTGGAAGAAAGTTTGCACTCCTTACAGTGAAGGTGGTTTGGGTATTCAAAGACTTGAGTGTATGAATAAAGCTTTACTCATGAAGATGATGTGGAAAATACACAAGTCAGAAGAGGATTGGGCTAAGTTTTTTAAAGCTAAATATCAGAATAAGTATGACCAGTGGAACACACAATGGCAGCTTTCTTCAGTGTGGCCAGGTCTTAAGTGGGCATGGGACTCTATCAAAGAAGATATAAGATGGATAATTGTAGATGGAAAGCACATTTCAGTATGGTTTGATTCTTGGTTAGGGGAAATGACACTAATTGACCAATTGGGGTTCACTTCTTTTGTTAAAGACAATCCCTTCTTAAAAGTTTCAGATTTACTGAAGGATGGTAAGTGGTCTATTCCTGAAGCTTTGCAACATATAATTCCAACATTACCAATTGTTGCAGGTGGAAGTGATGAAATTGTATGGATAAATAATCTTAAAGGATCATTAACAATTCATGAAGCTGCTCAGAAAATAAGACACAAGGAACCAAAATTATGGTGGACCAGAAATGTATGGAATTCTTTCATTCATCCTAGTATAGCAGGCAATGTATGGAAATTGATTCAAGGTGTTTATTTAGATGATGACATCATGGTGAAGAAGGGATATGACATGGTTTCAAGATGTTGTATTTGTGAGAAGGCTCAAGATAGCATGAACCATCTGTTATGGGAGTGTGCTTTTAGCTCTACAATCTGGGAATGGATCTGCTCTTTCTTTCAGTTTGATGTCCCTAAAGATTTTAATGATGTTTGGAGGAGAGCAAGACATAAAAGTCCTTTAATTCAGCAAGTATGGCTCCTTGCAACATATATTATCCTCAAGGAATTATGGTTCCAGAAAAAGAAGCAGTTTTTTGATGAAGTTAAGCCAAATATTCTCATATTCAAGTGCAGAGTTATCAAACTTATATCTGAAGGAGGTTTGAGGATTACTGGCAATAAATGGAATCAGAATTATGATGATTTTATTATAGCAGTATTTCAGCTGGGGGTCAGAAAATCAAAGTTCCAATATATTAAAGATTGTCGCTGGTTCCCTCCTGACCCTGAAACTACTATGTTTTGCTGTGATGGATCTTCTTTGGGCAATCCTGGAGCTGCAAGATTTGGTGTAATAGTCAGAGATCATCAATGCCAAGTTCTTGGTACTTTAGCAGGCGGAATTGGGATTGCAACTAATTACTTAGCAGAGATATATGCTGTTATTTGTGCTCTAGAGCTTGCTATTGAATGGGGTAAGCAGAAAATTTTAATTGTTTCTGATTCTAAAGCAGTGGTGAATGACTTTGCTCAACAGAAGGTGCCTTGGTTTGTTAGAGGAAGATGGAGAAATGCTGTGAGGAAATTGTCTCAAATCAAGTACTTGCACTGCTTTAGGGAGGTGAACTTTTCAGCAGATGGAATTGCTAAAAAAGGTGCCTTACTAGCCCCAGGAGAAAGGCAAATTTGTATTGGAAGACCTTCCTCTCTTGTTAGAGTGGAAATGCCTAATGTTGGATATTTCAGGTTCTGTTGAAGTTGAGTGTGGGCTGTTATTGGGCTTGTGGGTAGTTTAATGTTGTTCTGTTTTTTTCTTTTAGCTTTAGATTGGGCTTTTTGGTTGTTTTCTTGTTTCTGTATCTTTTTGCCTTTTGTTCCTTTATTTTTGATGTAAATTTTCTTTTTATTGATAGGGTGTAGAATACATCCTATTTACTATCTATTGTTTATGCTTTCTTTGCTATTTTTCTTGTAAATTATGTATTTTACGCTTGTTTTGTGTTTTATAGCTATTTTGGAGTCACACGGAGGAAAAGAAGAAGAAATTACTCAATTTGAAAAAAAGGGCAAAATTGTCATTTCATGGGCGAGCACTATTTGGAGCCCAGTCAAGGTTAAGGGGCAACTCTCTTTTGGAGGAGTACTAAATGCAGCCGAGCTGAGGTTAAGGGGGTTGCCATCTGAGTGGCCCTTATCTAAGCCGGTGGGGTGTCTTATGAGCCTTCTCAGGGCCCTGACCTTGGATACTCATACCCTAACCATCATGAGCACATGTATCAGTCACCACAGTGGAGAGTTGAACAATTTTATACTCCCCCGACTCCTTGTTTACAATCACTAATGGAAACGCTCATGGAGCAAAATGCTAGGCTTGAAATGAATGTAATACATGACCATCCATATAGCAACATGCATGATCATCCCTTCTCTAGTGAACCATGTGCACAACCATTTAATGATTATTCATATGAAACATGCATACCCACTATTGAAGACTCTCCCTCCATTGAACAATGTCACATGTTCTTAAAGATGAACCTTATTCATTTAGAAAAGGAAGAATGGAAGGCAGTTCATGATAGGATGATTATTGTCCCTAATAAAGTAAATCTTGAAAATAGTGTTTCTATTCCTACTCATGCAACTAACATTGAATATGAACCTAATCTAGAGGTAAATGAGTATACTAGAAATGCTAATAGGGAAATGCATTTTTGTTATGATGATGATGATGATGATGAATATGAGATGTTAGAAGAGCATGTGCATGCAGAAAATATGATGGAATCTTTTTGGTTCGGAGACGTTAACTGTCTCTTCTCGTGAACCCTATGAATGATACTTCTTCTAACATTCATATATGTGATGTTAATTCTGAGCTTGGGTTTGTAAAATTCTTCAGTGAATGTGAGCATGCTACACAACTTGTTTGTGACTTAGGAAAGGATGAATCTTCTGTTGACACTAATGTTCTTTTGGATCATGATATTATTGTTGTGTCTGATTCCCTGCCCATATCACAATATGTTGCCTGCTCTGATGATCATGACATGGTGATTGATGAATTGTTCTATACTGGTGAACATGATTTACCCTCTTCTGACTTTAGGAAAGTGTGTGATGGTACAAATGATCTTATACATGAAAACAACTTAGATGTACCTAATTTCTCTCCTAAGTCACAAATTGAAACTCTTCCACCCAACCTAGGTGTAGTTTGTCACAAAATTGCAAAACCAACTTCTCTGAAAATGCCTAACTTAGGCCTAGAGCTTTGTGCTTCCCAAGTCCTCTTGGACTATTTTGCATCAAAGTATAAAACTTTTAAGGAACCACAGTTGGAATATGTATGTCTGCCTGTTCTTAGCAAAACTCATTTTGAGTTAGACCTTTTGCATGATGTACCTTTAAAATTGCAAGATTTTGTGCTCAAAACCGCATCCGTTCACAAGTTTAGGTTTGGGGGAAAATCATTCCCATTTGCAGTCTTACTTGCACTCTCATATTATATTTGTGTAAGACTGTTGATGTTTCTACATACCGTCTTTTGGGTTGATCCTCAACTCTTTAGACTGTTGGTATATGGTGAATTTTCATTGTATATAATCCAGTAGGACTTGTTAAATTTTTCTTTCTTGAATCGGTTGAGTCTTCTTGCGCATATATTATGCTAATCCGATATGATCTCCGTTGAGAATGTTGGATTCTAGCCTTGACTAATGAAGCTCAACCTTGCTCCCGCCAACATACCGGTAATCTCTACCAATTTCTCTTCCATCTTTCTCTTTCTTCCTCTCCCATCTCCATCACAGAGCAGAGCTCTGCTCTCAAAAACTTGGTAGGCCTTTAAAGATGTTTATATTTTATGGCCTACTTGTGATAACCGCAAGTGCACGGCGTCTATCGGAGACGCGGCAAGTACGGGTCGAACCACAGAGACGAGGAGGTGCTGATGTTGATCTAAGGTTTGCCTAAACTGAATTCAGGGAATGTAACTCAAATAATTGGTTTGTTTTGTTGTGAACGACTGATGTTGAGTGGAAGTGTCTCTAAACTAAAACAGTGACAAAGTAGAAAGCACCAGGGTACTCAATCCACCCCTAATCTCATGCCCAGGCCATATTTCTTAAGCTATCTTCTTGTGCCTTCTAATGAAGGTCTACAATGGATGTTCTTTAATCGAATTTCTAACTAGCCCTAGTATGAGCTATCTTCTTACAGTATAGCTCATCACAGGCTAACAAGTTTCATCAACTAATTAATAATCCTAATCATGTTATAATTTAGCAAAAACACAACCAAGAATATATGAGCTTGACATGAAATTCAGGGGTTTCATTAACACCCTGGATAATTAAATTAACACATTAGAAGAACAACTAAACTACAAATTAATCCTAATTCGTGCTCAGCTGCTTGAGACATGCTTCAAACATCCACAACTCCCTTCAATTTATACATGCAAAGAACCCTAACCCTAATACTTTTAAAATAGAAATTAATTGAAAATAAATCAAACCCGTGTACCCATACTCTCTGATTCAGTCATCTCTCTTGTCAAATCGGCTCTGAGCTTTTCTTGGTACGATTTTCCTCTCACTGTATTGAAACCATAACCCTAATCTTCTCTATCTCGACCTTAGCTCCTAGGGTAGAAGCTAAGACAGAGCTAGAGATTATTTGGGAGGTGATGGCGAGGCTAATTTGTAGCGCTTGGTAGTAATGGGCGAGGAGATGGTGGTGGTGAGGTTCGGGTATGGTCGGGTGAGGGAGATGGAAGAGCGGAGCGAGTATGGAGGAGAAGAAAGAGAAGATGGAGTAGAGAATAGGGTTTGGTCGACGGGTATAGGGTAGGTAGTTTTTGTTGTGAAGCAGGTGCAGCGAAGTTTGATGAGGAAGACGAAGCGGCGTTGGATCTTGCGGGAGAGATCCGAATCTGGTCGAGGGAGAACCGAGGCGATTTGGTGTTGAGCGGAGCATCGAGAAATAGATGTGAGCGAAGGAGCGGCCGTATGATGCATCCGGGTGAGATCTCAGCGGCTCGGGATGAGCGGGTTCGGATCGGGTCGTGGGTAGCTCTAGCCCATGTCTTCCTTGTTGGGTTGCAACGATTCAAGCGCGCTTGGGCTATCTCGCTCCATAGACGCTTGTCTCCAATTCTTCTCTCTTTTTGGCTCCTCGGATTCTCCGAGCTTTATTTACTACCTAAAAACACAAAATTAATTAATACAAATATTTATTCTTGAAAACAAAGAAAACACGAAATGGGATAATATCTCGATTTCTAAGCGCAAAAGATGAGTAAAATGCCAATAAAAGGTGTATAAATATGCACTATTTAGCACTCATCAAATACCCCCAAACCTGAATTTTACTTGTCCTCAAGTGAAACAGAAATGAAGAAATCCTAACTATACCCAGTCGCAGTCTCTCGAATGCATTTAGCGTATGCACTAAGCCTTTAAACCCCCTAGGTGTCCCTAGTGGACGAGTTGTAGTCTCGTGAGGGTTTACAAGAGGTGTACCCACAAAACCTTCTCCAACTTCGAGTGTAAAAGAGTCTCAAGCCTCCAAGAAGCTATGAGGACATAGAGTTTACGCATGCTAGTAACGAAGTTAGAACTACCAAAGAACGCGAGAAGTAACCATACCATATGAAAGAATTCGGATTCGATTGTGATCATAAGCCTCGACTTCCTGCCTCACCATTAGGGTTTTATGATAATTGCACTCAAAAGATCGCTTTTTAGTCTCTCATGTGTGCGGGGAGGAAATAAGAGAGAAATCCCGCACACGTTGTAGGTAAGAAGGGTAACCTTCCGAAATAAAATACGGAGACTCCCACGAAGTGTGGACAAAAAGAATCTTTTTCTGATGATCTCTAAGAAAGGAAATCAACCATTAGCAAGGATGTGAGTACTCACTTACCTTCTCACCCGATCGGCAATTAATATCACTCTCTCATAAGAACCATAGAAACGTCTTCAATCTTCGGTCTTCAACTGTTGATGACGAACTTCTGAACTTTACAAGAACTTGATTTTTTTTTTTTTTTTTTTTTTTTTGAATTACAATAAAACGATAAACTCAATTTTTCACAAACTTCATTAATTCTCATCCTATTTTCTTTTCTTTGTTTTGTTGCATATAAACCTTGGACTATATCAACTTTTCTTTCAATATTCTGATGCTGCTCCGTTTGTTGACGATGATGTGTTTCTATGGGTCTTAATGATTGAGAGAGAGAGTGATGCTAATCGCAAATCGATATTTAGAAGGAGTTTTCTTCTTTAAACGTCATCCTCATGATTGACAAAAACTAGCACTCAAGAGATCAAAAGTAGTCTTTGAAATTGGTGCGAAGTTGGGTAGCTCACCATTCCTACCCTAATTGACGTAAGGTGACACACACTCTAACCGACTTTTCTAGAAAGTTGCAAAAAATTGAAGGTTGGTGCCTCACTTGATGTAAAATGGGTAGTCTCCACTATGGGTGATCACAATTCTACTACCGAATATCTAAACAACACCTAATTTGCTTTCCGGTATGGTTAAATCCAACTTTAACGCTCTAATCAACTAAGAAACCCGATTGTGTTTTCCGGTACTTCCAATTTCTGTTATTTCGGTCAGATTCTCTATGTAAACATAGCTAGAAGCATGCTAGTGACTCTAAAATCTCTAAAAGTTGGAGGTTTTTATTTGCAAAAAAGTTTTGATTTTTTTTTTTTTTTTTTTTTTTTTTTGGAAATAAAAGATTAAAAAATCTATATGATTAAAAAGACTAAAAACACTATATGCAAATGCAAATGCACCCCCAAACCTAAATCAAACATTGTCCTCAATGTGTCGACAGATAGAAAAAATTTAAACAGTCACATACCAAGAGAACTATGTTGAGTAGAGAAAAGGGAAGAGATTACCGGTATGTTGGCGGGAGCAAGGTTGAGCTTCATTAGTCAAGGATAGAATCCAACATTCTCAACGGAGATCATATCGGATTAGCATAATATATGCGCAAGAAGACTCAACCGATTCAAGAAAGAAAAATTTAACAAGTCCTCTTTGGATTATATACAATGAAAATTCACCATATACCAACGAGTCTAAAGAGTTGAGGATCAACCCAAAAGACGGTATGTAGAAACATCAACAGTCTTACACAAATATAATATGAGAGTGCAAGTAAGGCGCAAATGGGAATGATTTTCCCCAAACCTAAACTTGTGAACGGATGCGGTTTTGAGCACAAAATCTTGCAATTTTAAAGGTACATCATGCAAAGGTCTAACTCAAAATGAGTTTTGCTAAGAACAGTGGACATACATATTCCAACTGTGGTTCCTTAAAAGTGTTATACTTTGATGCAAAATAGTCAAGAGGACTTGGGAAGCACAAAGCTCTAGGCCTAAGTTAGGCATTTTCAGAGAAGTTGGTTTTGCAATTTTGTGACAAACTACACCTAGGTTGGGTGGAAGAGTTTCAATTTGTGACTTAGGAGAGAAATTAGGTACATCTAAGTTGTTTTCATGTATAAGATCATTTGTACCATCACACACTTTCCTAAAGTCAGAAGAGGGTAAATCATGTTCACCAGCATAGAACAATTCATCAATCACCATGTCATGATCATCAGAGCATGCAACATATTGTGATATGGGAAGGGAATCAGACACAACAATAATATCATGATCCAAAAGAACATTAGTGTCAACAGAAGATTCATCCTTTCCTAAGTCACAAACAAGTTGTGTAGCATGCTCACATTCACTGAAGAATTTTACAAACCCAAGCTCAGAATTAACATCACATATATGAATGTTAGAAGAAGTATCATTCATAGGGTTCACAGAAGGGACGGTTAACGTCTCTGAACCAAAAGATTCCATCATATTTTCTGCATGCACATGCTCTTCTAACATCTCATATTCATCATCATCATCATCATAACAAAAATGCATTTCCCTATTAGCATTTCTAGTATACTCATTTACCTCTAGATTAGGTTCATATTCAATGTTAGTTGCATGAGTAGGAATAGAAACACTATTTTCAAGATTTACTTTATTAGGGACAATAATCATCCTATCATGAACTGCCTTCCATTCTTCCTTTTCTAAATGAATAAGGTTCATCTTTAAGAACATGTGACATTGTTCAATGGAGGGAGAGTCTTCAATAGTGGGTATGCATGTTTCATATGAATAATCATTAAATGGTTGTGCACATGGTTCACTAGAGAAGGGATGATCATGCATGTTGCTATATGGATGGTCATGTATTGCATTCATTTCAAGCCTAGCATTTTGCTCCATGAGCGTTTCCATTAGTGATTGTAAACAAGGAGTCGGGGGAGTATAAAATTGTTCAACTCTCCACTGTGGTGACTGATACATGTGCTCATGATGGTTAGGGTATGAGTATCCAAGGTCAGGGCCCTGAGAAGGCTCATAATACTCCCTAAAATCATTATGGTCTGTGGGGCTTTCATATGGTGAAGCATGCCCGTAAGCAAGCTCTCTAATGGATTTGTTTCCATCCCCAGATGCAGACCAAAATCCTGACATGATTTAACAACTCAAATTGAACTCAAAGCCCAGTTGTAGTGGGCTCAGTTTGGTTTATTGGGTTTCATTTGGTTTGTGTGGGTTTTGGTTTGTTTGGGATTTGGTTTTGTGTGGGTTTTGGTTTGTTTGGGATTTGGTTTTGTGGGCTGTAGGCTTGGTTATGTGCAAAGCCCAGGTTGTGTGTAAATGCACAGCCAAGTTACACAAGCTTATGTGGGCTTAGTTGGTTGCAGCCCAGGTATGTAACAGTTTTGTTGCACAGCCCAGTTGTGTGGGCTTCAGGATGTGTGCAGTTGAATCAGCCCAGGTTAGTTGCAGAGCCTAGTGGGTGTGGGCTCAGTCTTGTGCAAAGCCCAGGAGTGTGGGTTCAGTTAGCCCAGTGAAACTGGGTTACAGCCTGATTTGGTTATGAGCAGCCCCAATGGTGTAGTGTTCACAACCCAGTGATGTGAGAAGCCTAGTGGAAATGATGTTGTGGGCTGGCTTGGTTTATATGGGTTTCAGGGTATGTGTAAGTTTTGTTGCTCAACCCAGTTGCACAGCCTAGAAATTGTGGCTCAGTTGTGCTCAGCCCAGCAGCTCAGCTTATGTGGACTGAAGGTTGGTTATGTGGGCTCGAGTTTGGTGCAGAAGCAAAGCCCAGATCATGCAATTGCACAGCCTGGTCAGGCCAAGCACAGAATAGGTGCACAGATTGTGTGCAATTCAGTTAAACTCAGCACAGCAATTGGGTGCGAAGCACTGAGCAGCTCAAGATTTCAGCAGGGCTAACAAATAAACACCCACAGGGTAGCACAATCTCACACAAGGTTTAAGGCAAGATCAAGCATGCATAAGGGGTTCAACGGTTGGCTCCACAGACCACACGGGATTCACGGGTCTTTCACCAGGCTCAACGGGTTACGGCAGGTGCGGATGTCTCACACAGGTCTCAAGCATGCAAACTTGGAAACCTCGGTTGTGGTTCAAACTCACGGCTTGGGGCTGAGGTTGAGCACAACGGGGTTTCACACAAGGCACATGTGTGGGCTCGGGTTATGCTTAGTAGACCAAGCTGCGGCTTAGGCTCTGGGCGGATGAGTGTGCTTTCTCAAGTCACTCAACCCTCATTCAAATGCCACAAAATCACACACACACAAGTGATACCAGTTCAGAGATGCAACAGGTAAGCAATTTCAACTAGTTCTTGCAGGTTGTCAACTGGTTCATTTGATGTCAACTAGGGTTTGCAAGTAACAGGGTTATCTGGGTTGCTGCTCAAGCTCACACTTCAGGGGATGGAGCTGAGCATAGGGCTGATGCTAACCAGACACAGAACATACAACGAGGGTATCACAAGTTGGCTATCCTTAGTTTTCACAAAGCATGCACAAAATTTTCAAGGCGGGTGCATTGAGTAATTACACTGTTTGCACAGTGTGGGTGATACCTAGCAAGGTTGCTAATTTCTCATGCAAAGATGGTTCAAAGATCCACGCCAATCAACAAGCTTAATAGATCACGACTTCTGTGCCTAGCATGCATATATAGAGTGTAAAAGGGATTGGAAGTGACCAACTTGCTTTAGCCACAAGTGGCTGTATTGCTCAATTCTTTGTCTTTCCCCGGGGCTTGCTCTGTTTAGCTTCCTTGCCTCGGCTTTACCGAACTTTTCTTTGGTACACAGTGACCTCAAGATGAGAGTTTTAGTTTTCGAGGTGTGCGGGCGAAGCAAAGAGAGTATAGCACACCTTGCAAAATCTAAACTATTGATGAAGCTGAGTTGACCACAACTCAAGCGAGAGAGAATGCAAATAAGTAAATATGCGAGATGAGTAAATATACAATGAAGATTAACTAAGATGCAGGATGGTGAAATTCAAACAGATGAGCTATGAATACAGCTAAATTAACTACAATGCAGAGATAAGAAGCAATACAAATTAACTAAGTTACACTAATAAAGGTTAAAATAACAAAGCAAGGCAAATATGTACAGGAGTAAGCTAACATTCAGTGAAGCAAGAACAAAAATCAACAGGGCACACGCCAAGTCCCCGGCAGCGGCGCCAAAAACTTGGTAGGCCTTTAAAGATGTTTATATTTTATGGCCTACTTGTGATAACCGCAAGTGCACGGCGTCTATCGGAGACGCGGCAAGTACGGGTCGAACCACGAGGAGACGAGGAGGTGCTTTGATGTTGATCTAAGGTTTGCCTAAACTGAATTCGGGGGAATGTAACTCAAATAATTGGTTTGTTTTGTTGTCGGAACGATGATGTTGAGTGGAAGTGTCTCTAAACTAAAACAAAGGACAAAGTAGAAGCACCAGGTACTCAATCCACCCCTAATCTCATGCCCAGGACATATTTCTTAAGCTATCTTCTTGTGCCTTCTAATGAAGGTCTACAATGGGTGTTCTTTAATCGAATTTCCTAACTAACCCCTAGTATGAGCTATCTTCTTACAGGATAGCTCATCACAAAGCAACAAGTTTCATCAACTAATTAATAATCCTAATCATGTTATAATTTAGCAAAAACATAACCAAGAATATATGAGCTTGACATGAAATTCGGGGTTTCATTAACACCTGGATAATTAAATTAACACATTAGAAGAACAACTAAACTACAAATTAATCCTAATTAGTGCTCTGGCTAGCCCAGGCATGCTTCAAACATCCACATATCCCTTCAATTTATACATGCAAAGAACCCTAACCCTAATACTTTTAAAATAGAAATTAATTGAAAATAAATCAAACCCGTGTACCCATACTCTATGATTCAGTCATATCTCTTGTCAAATCGGCTCGAGCTTTTCTTGGTACGATTTTCCTCTCACCGTATTGAAACCATAACCCTAATATTCTCTATCTCGACCTTAGCTCCTAGGGTAGAAGCTAAGACGAGCTAGAGATTATTTGGGAGGTGATGTGAGGCGGGCTTGTAGCGCTGGTAGGCAAATTGTGGCGGGAGATGGTGGTGGTGAGGGTTCGGGTATGGCTCGGGTGAGGGAGATGGAAGAGAAGCGAAGCGAGAGGTATGGAGGAGAAGAAAGAGAAGATGGAGTAGAGAATAGGGTTTGGTCGACGGGTATAGGGTAGGTAGTTTTTGTTGTGAAGCGGGTGCGGCGAAGTTTGATGAGGAAGACGAAGCGGCGTTGGATCTTGCGGAGAGATCGAACGGTCGAGGGAGAACCGAGGCGATTTGGTGTTGAGCGGAGCATCGAGAAATAGATGTGAGCGAAGGAGCGACCGTATGATGCATCCGGGTGAGATCTCAACGGCTCGGGATGAGCGGGTTCGGATCGGGTCGTGGGTAGCTCTAGCCCATGTCTTCCTTGTTGGGTTGCAACCGATTCGCGCGCGGGCTTGGGCTATCTCGCTCCATAGACGCTTGTCTCCAATTCTTCTGCTCTTTTGGCTCCTCAGATTCTCCGAGCTTTATTTACTACCTAAAAACACAAAATTAATTAATACAAATATTTATTCTTGAAAACAAAGAAAACACAGAATCTGGGATAATATCTGATTTCTAAGCGCAAAAGATGAGTAAAATGCCAATAAAAAGGTGTATAAATATGCACTATTTAGCACTCATCAGTGTCTGAATCCATCACCCAAATGATAACCCTATTGTCGCCTCTTCCCAAATCATTAGTACCTGAATTTAAGAAAAGAGAGAGAGTTTTCTCTCATTCACATCTCATACAGAGTGAGGAAGAAAAGCAGTCATGGCTGCTGATTAATGTTATTGAAATCGAGAGAGAGAGCAGAATCGAGAGAAAAGATGAATGACGAGAAGAATTAAAAGAAAAGAAATCGGAGATCGAATTAGGGTTTCTTTCAGTTCTTCCCCAAAAATGGAATTAGGGTTCAATAGCGATAGAAATTGGGGTTTGCTTCTAAATCTGAGCTGATGAAGATGAGAAATTGGAGTTCGTAATGGGTTTAATCGATGGACTCCTGCTGCTGCTGAAACCAAGAGAAGAACAGCTACTGCTGCTGTCATGGCAGAGATCGAGATGCAGAGAAATTGAAGAACAGATCGAGAAACAGATAGAGAGGTTGAGAGATTAATGAACTTTTCTGACTGAATCGAGATACAAGGAAGGAGATGGTGGTGGTCTCTGATGTTGGTTGAACACGATACATATGGGGCTTGAGGCAGAAATGAGAATCGAAGAAGAGATGTTTAGCTGATGTCATTGTTGCTGGTGAACCGAGAGAAGAAGATTTGAGAAAGAAAAAGGGTTTTGATTGGAATCTGAAAAGAGCCCGTTCCTGCTGCTATGGGGCTGTGGATTGAAGAACACAGAGAAGAAGTT
Organism: Papaver armeniacum; assembly: GCA_023531295.1. Lineage (NCBI taxonomy): Eukaryota > Viridiplantae > Streptophyta > Magnoliopsida > Ranunculales > Papaveraceae > Papaver > Papaver armeniacum. The sequence goes on along the minus strand of JAJJWW010003099.1, from coordinate 1,876 downwards.
GCTGCTGTTGAATGGGTTTGGTTCTGAGGATGAAATTACAACCAAAATTTGATCAGTTCTGACGATGCGCAATCTGCAGCTGTTGATAGTTCTGTGAATGGAGAAGACAGGGAAGCTAACGTGATAATGAGCCGGTTTGAATCAATTGGGTTTTGTTGGTTTAAAGAACGATGGTGATACTGCTGAGTAACGATGGGTGTTACACTGAATGGAAAATGGGTTTGATTGTTACGATCTTTGCTATGAGATTTCTTTGTTGCACGATCTTTGGAGAAATGAATGAGTCTGTGTAATTGAATATGGTGGAGGTATGAAGACTGGGTTATCTATGCCAGTACTATAGCTGAAGCTTGAAATGGTTGAAACTAGATGTATGTATAGGAATTCTTAACAGGGATGAAGACATTAGATCGGCCTGAATTTGGCCTGAGAATGTCGTATAAACAGTCGAGACTCGGCCGGACTCTGGCGAGTCAACTCAATGATCCAGATGACCGATCCAGAAGCCGATCCAACTCAGCTGAGTAAGACCAATCAGCCGAGTTAGAAGCTGACTCAGTAGCTGACTCTCATCTGCCTTGACCCGGTTGACTAACAGTTGACCCGTTTGACAGTTATCTTTGACGGTATCATAACGGAATATTCTGTCAGCAGAAAAGAAGAATTCAGGTGACCGGCGGTGACTATTCTTGCCGGATTCCGGTCAACTTCCGGCCATAATACCAGCTTTCCGGCGACCAAATTACAGAATTTTGTGTGGATTCTTCTCATGGGTGTGAAGACTTAAATTTGGAAATTGGATGAAAATTTGTGGAGAATTCTCTAGAATCATCTAAACTCATGGGTTTGTGGAATTGGGCTAAAATTTGGAAAGAGAAGATGGAGGATTTGAGAAAGGCTTGAACTTGGAAGTTGAATTGCTAAAGGAAAAGGATTCTATTCCTTGGAAGATTTGGAGAATATTGAAGCCTATAAATAGAGAAGTTTTACACCTCTCTACACACACCTTTTTACACACACAACACTTGTGTTTTTGCTTTCAATTCTTCTTCTTAATTATTTGTGTGAACTTGAAAATTCTCCTTTTAATTATTTGTGTGAATTTCAAAAACATGAGTAGCTAATTTTATTATTGATTGGGGATGATTTCCTAGTTCTTAATATATGATTTGAGTTTTGTTTCAATTCTATCTTGAAGTTTTTCATATGATTATCGTTTGTTTTTACTAATAGGAATGTTTATTCATTCATGATTGATTGATAGATTGTTTAGAGTGCACGCTAAATTGATTTGTTAATTTGATCTAAATCTAGTATAAGTTAGGGAATAAGTAATCGTTCTCGATACTTTACACAAGTAGAAAACACGAGACCTTGCGGAGGGATTCCGTGGAGCAATTGTGTGTGAAAACAACGTTAGCAAGTAGACCTTGATCTAAGAGTCTAACTACTAATATTAACCTAATAAGTTCATAAATCTTAATGCGTTTATTTAAATTACATCTAGAGTGATCTACTACTAGGTGGTTTGGTAAATAGAATCCGGTAGTCGAGAACTTCCGTATCCCGTGATATAAAGGGATTTAGGGGTTTAGCAGTCTAGTTGCTTTACCTACGGTTGGTGATAATTTGTGACTAATAACAAGTAGAAAAGAACATAACTTGATTCATTGTTTCGTAACGAAGAATGATTCCTTGATCTTGTCTCTCTTATTGATTTCAACTTTATCTTTTAATTACTTTGTTTACTTTCTTTTGCTTTACACCCCCCTTTTGTGACAATTTTTACAACTAGAATCTCTTGCTCCTCGTGGGAACGAACTTGACTTCCATTATATTATTTTTAATTGAGTGGAAATAAGATATTAATTTGATT
>JAJJWW010003098.1:0-70430 GCA_023531295.1 Papaver armeniacum | reverse complement strand
TTACCATTTTCGTTAGGTCATTACTAGATACCTTTGCAACACCATATAAAAAGAGAGTTCGACAGAAACATAAGGAAGCCGGCTGGAGCGGGCGGCTACAGTGCCGTGAAGGGAAGAAGATTAGGGTTTGGAGTTTCGTTTTTGGATTCCATTTTTGATTAGCTAATGATTTTATGTTTGTTTATGGTTTTGAGAAAGCCATGTCTAGCTAATTCATGTTAGGTTCTAGATAGAATCCAATTTAATTTTATAAACTCTACGATGATATTTCTAATAATAATTCATTGACTAGTAATTTCTCTTCATATAGCTTGGTACTAAATTGTTTATGTGATTTTCTTGATTATCTATGCTTTTCAATTGATATTTCGTGCTTCGATTGAATCCCTTGACGTGATATGCTTTAGGATTGATATATAATGCTTTAGAATCACTACCCATGAAGCGAAGGAAGTTACAATGGAGAAACAATATTTTAGAATTTAACATACCATCTTCCGAGACATGAGATTGATTTCGATATTTGTCTTGAGTAATAAATAGAAATTAGTAGAGTTTTATATGATTGAATTGGTGGAAATCGAAAACCCTAATAACCCTTTCTCATTTTGGTTACGTCTTTGTTATTTATTATTTCATTTTGTCCGAATTTCTGAAAACTCTCAAAAACATCATATTGTTGATTACTTAGTTTTTGGTATTAGTTGGTAGAGTATTTCACACTCCTCGTGGGAACGACCTGTACTTGTCATTGTCTACTAGTTAGACGATGTGCACTTGCAGTATTTATTGTAGGTTTCCCAACCTATCAGTTGTGTATTCTGATCTTACTTGTTCTATCGTTTTGAGTACTATCTTCTTTAAGATTTGCTCGAGATTTGTCTCCGATAGGTAAGATACAAAAATTAGTCACAATGTTCTTCGTCTCAGACTTTGTGATTCCGCAGTAACTTCTTCTACTACCATATAGTTTAGTTATTGTGAGGTGACTAATATTTCTAGGCTGCTCTTCGGGAGTATAAGACTGGATTATTAGTTGGTTCCTGTTCACCTTGATTTATCATAAGGGAAATGATTTGTTTGTAAGTCTTCGACTTTGGGTCGTACAAAACTTCAAGTGCGCAAAACTGTCCTGGTTCTAAAGGTACCTTAATCGGTGTGAGACTTGGGAGATCAACTACATTCCGGTCAGTATTTATCTATCAATGTGGTGTTCCAATAGACTTTTGACATATCTCTTGATAGAGCTGGTTGGTGCTCTCGGAATTATTTGTTTATAAGTCTTCGACTTTGGGTCGTAGAAACTCTTAGTTATGGGTGAGATCAACTAAGGGAATCAAGTGCGCAAAATCTTTCCAAACCAGGTTCGTCTTGGAAAACGCCGAGAAAAAGCGTAAGGAACGCGAGGAACGGAATACGAGGCACCTTAATCGGTGTGAGACTTGGTTAGGGATCAACTACATTCCAGACTTGGTTATACAACCACTGGTCGGGAATTTGGTTAACTTGTAGAAGGCTAGTTATTCAATTCTCGCTATCTTCGTGGATCCACGATCACATTCAGCTTTAATACAATGTGGTGTTCAAAGTGTTAGAAATTAGAGATAAAGCTCTTTGACATATCTCTTGATAGAGCTCAATGACTTGTATAAATAGCTTCTTATTTCAAAGTTTGTTCGTGCTCTCGGAATTATATTGGTCATAAGCAGCTTAATCCATCCCCATCTCCTTCACTTTGTGATTTCCCATTTCTTGAACTTGCACGGAATTATTACAAGGTGTGGTTGTTATACCCCCGTTTTTTCATCTTGAGTATCATGATCTTGTTCGATTGTTGATTTATCACTTGAACAAGATAGATAGTAATCACAAAGTTCTCTTCGTCTCAAAATCATGTTGTTATGGAGGAAAAGACAATCAATATCAAGAAGATAAAAAAAAGTAAATTTAATAGATATTGAGGAAAAAGGAAACCACCCAAAAAGTCAGGGAGGTTTATGAAAAGATTGAGGTACCTTTGAGAAAAAATGCGATTTCAACCTAGATTGTTGTCCCATTTGCAAGGATGAAAAGAATGCAGGCTTACGAATCTACATATCCTATCAAGGTCAATTACGAGCTTTAAAATAATATTTTTTTTCACTAAAATTAAAATTATGCCTATGATTGAAGTGAAACATTTTGGTGATTCATTATTTGGATAGATCTCAATTGTACATATTTATTTTCATTTTTCAATTGTTTCCAAAAAAAATGAGTCGAATTAAAATGAATCTTTTGTATTTTTAACATAATGTTCTTTGTTATTTGTAGGTTGATGAAGGACAATTAATTTATTTTAAGAAAGAAATAAGGGTTTTACATGTTGTAACTGCAAGTATTCTAATGTTATTTGTTCTTTGTAGGTTGATGAAGGTGGGCTAATTCGATTTTAAAAATATTTGAGAAAGAAAAAAAAATTGAATAGAAAATATGAGTGTATGAATATATGAGTTTTACATAGTTGTAGCATTTAATTGGTAAGGATTTTTTTGTTGGCACATTAATTTTTTCAATTGGTGAGGAACTAATTATGAGGGTTATCAATGCATATATCCATAATTGAAGGAGGTTATAAATCTTACATCCGTCGGATATCTTTGACTGGGATGGTCGGGTGTAGCGTTTGTCTCTCAAAATGTTATCCGACGGTCCAAGGCTCAAAAACCTCTTATGTTTTGTAATATATAAGATACATAGAATATCCACAATTATATGTGTGTGAATTTTTATCAAGCGAGATTCGTTAGATAAAAAAGAGAGAAACCAAGTCCGGACTAGAAGCTCACATGAACAATAACGTTTTCTAATCGGTTTGGATGTGGAAATTGTGATGCCGAGGAATTTGCAATTTCATGGGATTTCAAATTCGCGAAATCAAGTAAATTCTTGACACGCTTGGTAACTTAAAAAAAAAAAAAAAAAAAACATTTGATTGGTATGAATTTCATGTTTAAAATCCATCATTGATTATTCTTTAGTGTTCATGTTTGGATACTATTACCTTAATTTTAGTCGATCATGTGATGTTCGCCTATAAACTTTTTGTACGACAATGAGTCTTATAATTACCACTTTGAAGTTTCTCCTTTAACATGTCGACATCCATAGCCCAATTCACGCGGGCACAAATACATTGTACATTCGCCATTAAAATTGTTCCTTCCACAATACTTAGTTGCATCATCATCCATGAAACTAAAATCACTACTTATGTAGTTGACTAGAAAACTGAAAACAATTTAATAGAACTGAGCACTAATCAAGAATAGAGCTGCTAAACCAACTAGTTTAGTTACTTTTTTTCTTTTGTTAATAACATTATGGGCATCACCAAAAATATTGATGCTTCTTAGATGTTTCCTTTTGTCCTATTGTACGGCTTCCAGTTGTGTCATACTCTCAGCTTTTTTTACACCTTTTGTTATCCTAGATGTTAGCTTGCATCCTTCATATCTTCATGTAATGTCTGTTTAACAGTTCCGACACCCGATATATTAGTATTCTTCTCAAAACACGCATCACAATATATCAAAGTTATGAATAATTGGTTGATGTAATCCATATTGGATAGAATCATGATGACTACTTTCACCAGAAATCACAACATCTAAATCATTAATTATTTTTATTGCAATAATCATTAAATATTGCAAGTCTAGCGGTATATAAGTGATTCAGACTTTTATCTTGAAAAACTTTGAAACATTTATCCATCAATACACCAAGCATTGGTAAGAATAACACATATCTAATCATTAAGGATATTGTTAGTGAGTATTTACTATCCAATCCTTAACTCCTGAATCTAGAGCTACTTGGCGTTCCAACCCAGTTCCAACAATGCACTTTTCGGACCGAGAAAGCGGAACTGCTTGATGTTGATACTAATTCTTGTATTCATATCTTGTACTATATAATAACCTTATGGTAGAGCAAACCATACAACAAATGCAAAAGGAAGGTCTAAAATTATGTGTTCAGCAGTTTCATATTGATTGCTGACATACATGTTATATAACGCATTTTGATTTGAATGGAAAATAACAATTTTAGGTTTAGGGAGACACACTTCATATAAAGAGTTGGACTTTAGAAAACAAGATTTTGTATAGCCTTTTTGATTGGATTAGTATTTTAGCTTTGAGGATAATTATTGGTCGGGATGTCATAAACCTATAACATGACTTGAAAGTAAATAAGTCATTTTTGGCATGAGGACAAATTAATACTCCTCATCAAACACAGGAATCCTAGTATTCAGAACTTTGGTGACATTTTCTAAGGTACAAAAGGATTCTTTGTTACATTGCCTAATATCTTGATCTATGAAGGTATTGAATGTATAACTAGGATTTGGTTGGTGAATCTAGAGAGGATGAGATGCATTATATATCTAGTTATCCTTAAATACACATAAAATTTATCTTTTTCTAAAATCCTACAAGTGGAGTGCACGTGCGTTGCACGCCGTCAAATGTTGTGGTTGAGTTTCCTACTTTCACTATCCGTTTAGGTAGCCACATCACCTCCAATATATGGGCTATAGTTCAGGTGCCAACACTTTCCCATTCCGTCAGTTTTCGACAGCAAACGATGTTGCTATGTTTTCCACGTTACATTTGAAAAACTTGGAAAACCTCATTGTCTTATGAACCTTCAAGTTTCATTTTCAGATACTAAGTTAAGAATCTTGAGATTCATATCATGTTACTACATAGACTAATTAGACTGCCACGTGAACAAACACAGATTGGCATCATGTCATAATCCCTCAGAAAGCTGCAGACGTACACCTCTGGCAAGTAATGTTCATTCTCTTCTAATGGGATGAAAGATTCATCTCTCGTATTAAAGAAAAAAAGAATCACATATTCATTCAATTATTCTCCGCCGGCAGATCAAGGAAAGAACTAACTGGCGAATGCATTTACTACTAATACATACATACAATCTAATGCTAACACAACAGTGATAAATTTGGATGCCCAAAATTGAACCAAAATTAGGAGAAAATATGAGAACCTTCTCATTCTGAAGAGAGAAGACTCGAACATTTGGTCTAGTTCAGGTGCAAACATTTTTCCGTTATGCCAGTTTTCGTCGTAAATCAAATTTCCATAATGCATCTCTACTGCATACCTGAATCAAAATGCAAGCCAATGAGTTTATTAACCAACATATATATGGAGATACAATAATTCGTTAATGAGCAAATTTGGTGATGACGAATTCTATAGCTAACACGACACTTTTCTCTTTTAGTATTGCTTGTTCATGATGAAGGAAGACTTCTGTTTTCCACATTTTGCTGCCTTTCCTTATACTATTTTCACCTATGCATATTGTGTATCAATTTCTCCTCGTTTGTCATGTTTTTCTTGACGGTTTTTGTAGCTAACACGTCTCCTTTCTGTTGGCTTCAATTCACCCTGGACAACAGTACCAATTAAACCATGACAATCAAAATACAATTTGAGTTAAAAAAATCACTTGTCTCTACTAATTAAGTGGTAAAGTATGAATCTAATTACAATAGGTGTAATTCATAAGAGAAGAAAAAATCTGTAAGTAGAATTTGGGGATTTAGGGTTCCGATTCCTCACTAATCTCTCTACATTTCAATTCCCTCTTTCCTTTTCCTTTTTTTTTTGCAATCTTCTTTCAGTCGACTAATTCCCAAACAAACCCAAGATTCCAATCCGTCTCTCTGTTTGTCAGATCTCCGAGAGCCGAAAGAAGAGAGAATAATTTTGTCGGGAGCTGATATCTATGTTGTTGTTAAACTGAGAGATCTAACGGATGTATGTGATATTGTTAACGGATGAGATTAAATGTGGGGACGTTGAAGTTGGGCGGTGAACGAAAAAAAGGTTAACGAATTCGGATTTCCTTGCTAGCATTAAAAGGGGGGGAGATACACAAGTATCCTTGAGAATATCTAAACCATTACAAATATGATGACCCATAAATCATTAAGAGCATGAACCATTTTCCAAGCAGCTTTCGTGAGCAGAGCAATATAAAATTCTTTAAAAATTCTAGACCATAAACCACTTTGATCTTTATGAGAACAATTTCGTGAGGTTTGATGGACTTTGACTCAAACATATTTCCAATACTATATTGAGAAATCAAAAGGGAAATCAAATAGGCTTATCTATTAGAGGCATATTGGTATCAAAAGTCTTCACTGGGGTTGAAGCGACTCTTGGGTTGTAAAGGAAGACAAGGAAATCAAGTGAGCAGAATCTTGAAAGGTTCAAGAGGCGTAAGGAACACGACAGCAGCTGAATTGCTTGGAGGGTTAATTCGATCTCAACTACATTCTAGTCCAAAGTATGATAGTAGGTTGTTGTCTTTGGCAATTTAATACAGTGTGGTGATCATAACTTCTGGTGTCTTGTGTTTTTCCTTTTTCGCATTATATGATTTTATCTTTATAATATGAATAACACAAGTGGTACGTAATCAATCTAGATAAATTAAGTCCTTACAAGTAGAGTGCACGTGCGTTGCACGTCGGGGAACACTGGGCATTCTACAAGTTTCTTCGCACGGAGACGCTATACTAACCAATAACTTTGTACCATCCAGTCTCCAAGTTCAACTGCAGCACCTTATATTCCCTACTTCCCAAGTCTACCGCCACTTTCTGATTGAAACTCGACAATGTTGCGTACCTAAGATGAAACTCGGTAAGATGGAGTTAACGTCTCAACCTTGGTTGTAAATTGCAGTACCTCCATAACTGTAAGAATCTTGTTGAACCTGCATAAAAATAGAATTGAAACAATACATATCACGAAGGAAATGCACGTGTTTGTACTCAAGTAAGCAAAAGACACAGATATTAGATATTAAACTAAGTACACAAAATGAAAAGATCAAGAATTCTCATTGTAAGGTACTCTCTGACTGACTTAACCGAAGTTAAATGTTAGTCACACACATGGGAAGGTGAAATGTAACAAAATATACGAAAACCATTACAATCAATTATCATGTGAACACTCCTTTAGACATCAAATTAAAATTGATACAAATTTGACCAAAATTGTTTGTATTGATTTTCTAAATAATTCATAATGAGAAACAGATTTAGAAACAAATCGATACCTTTGTATTCCATTTCCGCCTGGGCGACAGGCTAGCTAATAATATTATTCAGGAAAGGTTTTTGTATTATTGTCCGTCTTAGTTGCACACAACGTTTATGCTCTAAAGTCTAAAAGCACGTCAAATTCTTGTCGAATCAAAATTTTGAAGATAGAAACATTCTGAAAAGAGAGAGGCATATGGATCAAGATCATCGACATTGTTGCACTAAGCCATTCTTAATAAGAATTAAATTCTTAAGAATTGTGAAAATCTTACCTCCTTGCAATTAGGTTCTCCTTCTTCTATTGCTGTTTCCATGATCAGATTGAGGATTATCCAGTTGACCAACATCAATTAAAAAATCATGCATTAAGAATTACTAAGAGCTGTTTCAGGAGCACATTCAAAACTAATAACAATAAAAGTACTTCGAAATGCAAATTCTGCAAACCCCTAGTTTTCAAAGTAAATCAGGGAATCAATAATTTAAAATAAAAAAATAAAAACTGAAAGCAATTATCAGTGAAAATGATTTTGAACCTCATTACTAAGATGGATTTGCAATATTGAACACTAACCTAATGATTTCAGTGACGAACTGATTAACTGAAACTCGATTTGGATGGAGATGAAAAATTTAATTCAATTGAAGTTTCCCTATAAGGGGGATAAAATGAAACCAATCTAATTTCGATTTCAAGAATAACATGAAATAAATCGAAATTATTGTTGAACATAATCAACAAAGAATATTGTGTTATACAAAAGATTTCTGTTGGAAGATGAGTTGAGAAGATCCATGAGAAAAAAAAATAGAGAGAAGAAGACGAATCATCGAGGAGAAAGAAAGAAGTGATGGATACGTATAAATGTCAATTTCGTTGGATTGGACGACAGCAGTTTGAGATGGACGAAATCGAACGGCAGATCTTAAAACACGTGGGACGAATAATACGTGCGACGTACCAACAATACGTGCGCAGACAAAAAGTTCGGGAGCAACGAAAAAATGGTTAGCGTTTTCAGTTGGGCTTGTTGGCATTAAAGAGGGGGGATATTAATTGAGATAAAAAACAAGAGTTGTTCTTGTTGAATTCACATCTTGAAAGATATATCATAATCTTCATACTTGTTAGAATTCGAATCCTCTTAATTCAGATACGACAAAATTGTTCTTGAATATTGATTTTTGAGATCATCAAAGGACTCTTCTACACAATTAGGTTCACGGACCTTTGGTCATAACATATTTATTATGGAAAAGAAAAGAGAAAACTCTATATATAAAAAAATTCAAAGGTCTATGCTTTGACCTTCTTGTGACTGTATTAGGTTTTATCCATACATGTTGTTAAACGAAAAAGTTGGTGGTGTACTTGGTACCCTCTTCTTTTCAAGGTGAAAATTTAAAAATTACCCCTACTGGTACCACAACTATAGTTGAATAAGATGATAATGGTAGGAAATTTCTAATCTCAACACAAATCTATTATGATGCAAGATATGTAAACAACTGTTTTCAAAGTCACAATACTTATAATAGGACATCCTTTGATATATAACTCAGGATGTGTGCCATTAGTAGTTATTTAGGAGTGCCCATACTCAAGAGATGGGTATAAACACTTGTCCTTATAAGGTGAGAAAGGAATAAGAACTTTGTTCTTCATAACAATATAAATCACCAATTCTATCCATCTGTTTGTCCTAATACTATCATTCAAATTTTTTCCAATGAGTCTCAAAGACTCTTGCCCGACTCAATCTACTCGAAATTCAATCATCTATTGGATTCACTTGTGATGGATCTTCGTAATCAGGTTGAGTGCACAATTTCTTGAAGTCAAATTATAGATGATGTAGGAAATCACCAGGAAAGTTCAAGAGCAACTCCGAGGATCGAGTGTGAATCAAGGGGTTTGCACCGAATTGGTTTCGATTTGTTGGTTCTCAAGAAATTTCTACAAAATCGGGAGTAACCAAGTCAAGCTCTCTTGCTATTGATGAAGTAGTTGATTCGATGTAGATGCAACTATCGATTTGATTCCTTCATTTTTGGTTGTTGAAGAAGAAGATTTGAAAATTGGCGAGGAAGATGATTTTAACAAAAGGAATTGCGTCGAAATTTTTGAAAAACCGAGGACATTGTCGAATATTTGAACGGATTTTTCTTCTCCACAACAAAATTCTAGGTATGGCTTATTTTCACATCAAATTTGATGATTCTCGTTTGTTATTCGATCGAGGTAAATGTCTTCTAAATTGGTTCTTCGATTGCTTTCCAAATTTGGGTATAAATCGATTTTTCATCTGTGCAATCATTTCAATTTTTGTGTGTTAATGATTCCAAATTTTATGATGAGAGGAAGCTGTTTGTTCCTATTGCTAAGAGAAACAGAATTTTGATACTCATCTGGATTAGGGTATATGAACTTGAAATGGTACATGAATTCTTGGGTAAACTGCCTTATAGTGTTTTGTGGAGTTTTACTGATGATGGTGTTTACTTATCCTACTGGCTTAATGAATTTTTTTTGAACTCTACCTGGAGAGGTCAATGTTATTTGTGTAATGATAGAACTGAACCTTATGGTTGTATAGGATGGTGGAGTTTGAATGAGCAAAAACACAATATCCTCTTATCTATTTTTGCAAATGTTTTTCATGTGAAATTACTCATAGTTATAGTTGATAGACAAGCCGGTGATGTGCTCCAGTTTTACATTCCACTTGGATTTATTTGCACACATTTCTTGGGATATACATCTTACTTCATGCTGCCATCAATTAACCCAATATACATTTTACTGGGATATACATTTTACTGGGATATACACATGCAATTTAACCCAATATCCTCATTGGTGTTACACGTATATGGGGGAATTTGCTTGTCCTGTTCTAATTAATGATGCACAAGTTCCCTATGGTGAATGGTTCCAAGCTAGTGTTGGTATACATAAACGGGAAGAGGTCTTACTCCTTGTTGTTCAAATTCTAAATGTCTTATTGAGAATTGAGTTCTTGCGGTGGAAATACGGGTTGTTCTCAACCGATTGGTGGTGTAATAGGTTACCGTGACGGCTGGGATTCGTAATCGATTGTTGGAAAATTCATTTGCCAGACTCATTTGTGTATTGGTGGAAAGGCTTGAGCGGTTTGAACTTATCTCCCTTGATAAATTAGTTTGGAGTATAGTGTGGCGACGAAATTATGGTAATGCTGATATTCTCTTGCAATTTCCACTTGGTTTACATAATGCTTCACAAGAGTCCTACAACACTATTCATGCTCTTGTTCGACAACCAAGTACTAATGCCATTCAGTATCATTCTCGCACTGTTTCTTTCACTTTCATTTATATTCTAGCCTGCTGTCGTCACTTATTGGGGCTCAGTAATGAGTCAGGAAACTTGGAAATGATTATGGATGTTAGAAAGGCTAATGAAGTTGGGTTGCTGATTAACCTGAAGGAGTTTACATATCTTCTGGTGCTTAATATCTCAGTTCCTACATTTGTTCAAACTCAGTGGTATTTTTCGCAAATTATTCATTCTCAGTGCCCAAAATTACTTACATTTGAAGAATTCGAAAGTTTACGCTACGGACGAGTTCGATGACGGTTGGGCACTCGGATGGGAGTTATATATACCCATATTGTAGAGTCCGGAATTTTACTTGAGGTTGTAGCCAAGTGAAGGCTTCTATGTGCTTTCTAGGAGGCATCATGACTCGACAAATTCTCTTATACACGAGTTGGTAAGGGTCGAACACTTGAGATGGAAATTCAAATTCCATTACCAATCTCTTATGATGCTTCTTTCTTTCTAAGAAGTTGTTCCAAGTTCTTGAGCGGGGGTCTCTTTTTGCACTATCTCTTACATGCATATGTTATCTATGGAGCTCTCACTTGTTCTTAAGCATGAGTGTTTTTCGTTGCTCTCAACCGTGGTATATGGGGTATAAACCAATGAAGGGATATCCACATTTGGAGTCCGTTGTTAGAATACACTTGACACTCGACTTGGTTGTGACGATCTTAATGTGCAAATACACCGGATTTTCTTGAGGGGGACTTGACGGACAATGATCTTGCTCGACTTGCTCGTGTCTTGGTGTGCATCTACGTGTGGATCACTACTGCATATTTTGTACAGCTCAGGACATTTTCCCGATTTTGCTAAGCACGGTGAGTGGATATGTGAAAGGCATCGCACTCTCGCTTTTGTAGTCATCCCCGAATACACTGGACGCATGGATAATACGGCTACTTCACGGAGTCTTTGTTACGATTGAATACCGGGCTCCTATATGCTTTGATGTGGGTGGCCTTTTTGAGATGGAAGTTCGATTGCTTCCAATGGGGGAATGAGGGACATGTTTATGGCGTTCTGATGGGCTACTTCAGTTTGTGCCTTGGCTCACGCTGGAATTCTAGGATCAATTTTCCAGATGAAGACACAGAGATTTCTGCTCCTACCTCAGCAACCATGACTGGCGCTTCAAGGGTGTTTGTGTAGGTACTTACCAAGCCGCAAATATGAAGATTTTGCACGTGTTTACTGTTGGGAACCTAGCATGGACAAGTTCGGTTCTTTGAGAGGATTTACGTGTTTGCACTACTACCTTGTGTTGCCACCTAATGTCGTATGACCGCTATGACGAGAAGAGGGTGTCGCAACTCAGTTCTCATCCTTGAGGACAAGGATGTTTTCAAGGGAGTGGAATGTCGTAGTATAGAATGTAGGGGCTACCGGGATGTGTGCCATTAGTAGTTATTTAGGAGTGCCCATATAGTATTAGTGTCTTGTCTTTAGTTCGAGTGTAATGATTGGTTTAGATTAGCCCACATGGAATGTTAGTGGCCGTAGGATATTAGCTGAGTAACTTGTCCTTATAAGGTCTGAGTCGGTCTGTTTTGTAAAGGAGTCTATTATCATTTATCAAATAAGAACTTTGTTCTTCATGGCCGTGTTCTCTCGAACTCGTATTTGGCTTTGAATCTATTGATTTAGGAGGTGTTTATCACCAATTCTATCCATCTGTTTGTCTAACTGTTGTAGTAATACAACACAATTATAGGCAAGAAGAAGTTAGTGATTTATAGCTTCTAAATCAAAGATCCAAAAGGTTTTAAGAAAAAACACTAAGGAAAAACTAAAAAACATTTCAACAAGTAAATAACCCAAAAAAAAAGGGCAAAGAAAAAACAACATGCTTAGCAGATTAATCAAATCAATTAAATCTGAACCATGGGGCGACTAGTTTAGATGAATTAACTGTGGCATTATTTTTTTTGCTAGTTTGCGGAGTGCGAGAAAGACTTTTAAATAGAATTTTATTACACAAGGATACTACTAGTGTTGATGGTGGATTTTTGACGAAGGTTAAAATTGTAAAATTATAGTCTTGTATATTTCACGAACGATCACCCCAAAAATATGGACGAATGAGGATACATGGAGAGCTATGCAAAATATAAGAGAGGAAAAAAGGCGCACGGGACCGGGCCCACTGGCCGGTCCCACACCTAACCATTTTTTCACAACTCTTGACTCCCACGTTCGTGCAAACTCTTGGTTTTTCATATTTTTGTCAAGTATTGCTCAATTCTCCAAAAATCCTACAAATCAAATGGTTCAACGACCGTCAAGCCTTTTTAATATTCTAAAATATTGAACGCATGAGAAAAAAACCCTGCTTGCTCATTCATGCAAAATTGAGAGTTTCAGTCAAGAACAAACTCTTCTGAAAATATAAAATGTTGCACAAACGTTCAACAAAAATACCCAAATTCTCAGGAATGAACTCACGTCGACATGGTGGCTCGTGCACCACCATGACCGGCCGGTCACTTGACCACCATGACCGGCCGACCCACATTCCTTAATCCATATTTTGGATAATCTTTCCACCAGTTGGACAATCCTCCGTACACCGCCTAGCTGGTATTTCCACCACTAATGGCCGGTCCTCATACCCATTGGTTGGTTGGTCTCTCTACCCATGTTGGACAGCTCTCCATCTTCAATATTCAGGGATTCCTAAAATTAGAGTTTCAGACTTATGATAAATCTGATAGGTATTAATCCAACTATCAGTATTTCAATTAGTATTTGATGTTCGGTCCTGCTACCAATTTTTTTTTTTTGTTGCTCGACTGTCCAAGTAACATGGCATTTGATGACCATCCACTTGGTCGACCATCCAATGTTTTAGTGGACGACCATCAAGCCAAATACTTATTTATACTCTAATTCCTACTTTGTCATTCGACAACTCATGACATGGTGGATCAAAAATGAGAATTCTATAATAACTCAACAATATCTAATTTCCTGTCAAATACTTGACACATCAGGATATATCGGTCCATGGTCGAGCAATCTCATTATACCAACGTTTATCAATCCAAATCATCCGAGCATCATTGCTACCTCAATCGACGCAATGATATGTCACAATTCATCAGATTCGACGTTTATGCATTATTGTTGTCCCAGCAGACACCTTATACTCAGTCCATGAGTCATAGAGCATATCACATTCGCCAATTATGCTCGACTCATCAAGGCTAAGGCTCATAGTTTAACCAAGTCAACAATTGGCCAAATAAGTACACGTCTGCCTCGCATATTCCACATGCATGAGACATCAATCATGTCACATGGGGGGATATTCACTAGGATTTTGGTATGCCTGCCTACAACACGATATAATAGTACATCCATGATGAGAAATGTGAGTAAGTCGTGCAAGCAGTTGAAGGAGTTAGCAAAGTAGTGGATGGATAATTAAAGCCTCTCGCGCAATGTGGAACTGGTTCAACCACGATTTCCCACTCCCATATTCTTCAACTCCTCTACAACCGTCACACTTACTAGAGATCAATGTGTTAACTACTTCTGCAATATAAATAGGTTCATCAATCTATGATTTGATAACTTATCCGAAGACAACTTAACTCAATTCAACAAATCTCAATCGAACACCACTGAACAGAACTCAATCAATCTGATCATAATTCATTGGCGGTTCATCAAACTTGTAGAAGTCTCCATCACATCCACAATCCTCCAATCATCATTGATCTCACACAATTCTCAGCTTCCCTCCTACAGATCAACCCTCATCCCTCTTAGTGACCAAATTGACTTTAGAACGACCATTGTCTTGGTTTAGGCGGAGTTATACAGATTAATCTTTCGAACTCAAAGCACTCTCGTGCAATGCATCTGTTAAAGGTCTAGGCAATTTGCTTAATCGAGGATTCTCCGTACGCACAACTCTCCACTTTTCCTAAAAAACCGGCAAATCGTTTTAGCCCATTAACAAATAGATATATTTTATTAAAGGTCACATTAAATATATTGAGGTGGATCCGTTCACACTTTTATTTTCACAACATCTCTCACGCTGGACGTCATTTTTCTTGAATAATAAAACCTAAGTGATAATGAATTTGGAATTAATATTCACATTAAATATTTTGTGAATATTTGACGGATACTTTTTGTTATAGTCATCATAAAAAATGTCCCCCGATCTATGGGGTATCCCCAAATGTGGAATCTTGCGTAGAATTGTGATTGCATATCTCTATGGCTCCTATTTGTGGGTATCCCTTAAATAATTTTTTTATCAAATACTTATGAATTATGGTCCACTTGTTATTTCTTTTGTATATCTCTATGGTCCCATTTTCTAATTTGAGCAACACCATTCACCAAGTCACTTGTGGCTTGTATACAGTCTCATAGGACTTGCGCACCAAAGTAAAAGGTGGCCAAGTGGCGAAACTGAAACTTCCTGTTCCAGTCCAGACTTCCAGTTATGCACAACATAACCTCGCATGGAGGTTTCTTCCCCAATCTCCCAAGTAGAATACTATACACCGTAGCAAATAGTAGCGCACGTTAAGAATTGGTATCCCAAAAGCGCATTATAGCTCTTGGACTAGATTTGCTGGTTCCCTTTTTGTCTCTTCGATCTTCTGCCCCTCTCGCTCATCTTCCTCCTTAAACTTCTTCTTCTGCTATTCCCATTCTTATTCTTATTATCTTCTTTATTAGCCGTGTCATAACCCTAACCCTAGATAAATATAATGCTTTCTCCTCCCACCTCAAAATTTCGTACCTTCCAGAGCACCTTCCGAATCTTAGTCTGTAATTAGAGTTTCCTCTATAAATTCTTAGTTTAGGGTTCCTCTTTGGAAACCCATTGATCAATGGATTACAAGCGCAGCTCTAAAGAAGAACTTACGTTTTCGAATCTTTTTAATCTTGAGGTTAGTGTTTTCAATTGTGTGTTTTGTTGTTGATTACGTGATGCTAACTGGAACAAGTAATTTTAGGTAGGAAATTAGTTTGTTTTATTGGATTTCACTTAGGGTTTTGTGAAATTTTATCTTTATGATGACTGGTTTGATGACATTTGATTTTGTTTTTTTTGTTTTAGTTGGTTGAATTTTTTATTTTATCTATTTTTTTTATTTTAGTCTTTGATGAACTTTCAACTCCCACAACAAGATGATGATTTTGATAATAATGGGAATGGGAATAGTAGTCAGGATGAGAGCAGAGGTAGCCAAGGTAGGCTTATAACTATCCGTTTATTTTTTTCTTTTCTTTTTTCAAAGGAAATCATCACTATTGCTCTACTCTTTTTAGTTCTTCCCTAGATGATAGATTAACATTGCACAATTCAAATCCTTTAGACTGAATTTTCTAACTTGCAAATTTAGTTAGGGAAGACTTTGAGAAATTTGAGAGCTAATGTACGTGTCATTGCTTCCTTTTGGGTGTTCATGAAACAGGTCGTAGGGCTATGACAGACCACAGTAATGGGAGTTTAACAAGGAAGACCACCAATAAACGGCGCCACATAGAGGGTGAGGCTGGTTCAAATTCATCGTCCAAAAGAGAGAGTGACAGTAATGATGAAGACAATGGCAGTGGAAATTATGGGGCACACATTTCAGAAGAGTGGTACCGTTCGTTGCTTGGTGAGCACATCCAGAAATACAGGATCAAGAGGTTAAAAGAGTCACCAGGGCCTACCTCGATTCGAGGAGAGATGTCAGTTCAGAATCGGATTCCTGGATCAAAAGGCAGGAAAATTGGAAGTGCAGAAAGAATGGTAAATGGGATGGAAAACCCAGCTAAGTACACCCCTGAAATTAATCCTAAGAATTCTAATCATTATGAGTCAGATTTCACTCCAGATTACGGGGTCGATAGGTTTCCTTCCTCACTCGATAATGCTTATCTGGATATCGGCGAGGGCATTACCTACAGAATTCCTCCCACTTATGATAAGCTTGCGGCGTCCCTGAGGTTGCCTAACTTTTCAGATATTAGGGTGGAAGATTACTACTTAAAAGGAACCCTGGATTTAGGATCCTTAGCTGCTATGATGACTAATGAGAGAAGGTTTGGATATGGTCGATCAGGAATGGCTGATCCTCAGCCCCAGTATAAATCACTTCAGGCTAAAATAAAGGCATTGTCTACCTCTAAGTCGGTCCCAAAATTTTCACTCCAAGTCTGCGATACGGGGTTAGATTCTTCTTCCATCCCAGAGGATGCTGCTGGAGCTATAAGAAGGTCTATCATTTCTGAGGCGGGTAATTTGCAGGTTTACTATGTGAAGGTGTTGGAGAAAGGCGATACGTATGAGGTCAGCATTCATTGCCCTAATTACTTGGTACTTGATTGGCTATGCATACCCCTTTGGTAATTTTTCATTGACGTATTTTACTCTCGATTTCAGATTATTGAGCGTAGACTCCCTAAGAAGCAAAAGGTTAAGAAAGATCCTGCCTTAATTGAGAAAGAGGAGATGGATAAAATTGGGAAGTTTTGGGTTACCATTGCAAGAAGAGAAATCCCAAGACAGCACAAGATTTTCTCTAATTTTCATAGAAAACAAATGACTGATGCCAAGAGAGTTTCCGAAACCTGTCAAAGAGAGGTATGTAATTTTTGTGTATCTTCTTATTCTTATTGATATTTGTCTTCCCCTTTTTTCTTCGATCATGAGAGTGAATTGTGATATATATTATTTGGTATGCTTTATTGAGTGCTTGTTATTTCCTCCAGGTGAAACTAAAGGTTAGTAGATCACTCAAAGTGATGAGAGGAGCAGCAGCTCGCACTAGGAAATTGGCTAGAGATATGCTGGTGTTTTGGAGAAAAGTGGATAAGGAGCAGGTTGGGTTCTTTATCTTGTGAATCTTTTTATGAACCTAGCTTGAAAGTCATGGTTTATAACATAGCCTGAAAATTTATTTTTGTTACTACCTCTTATTGCCAGATTAAGAATTTTGAATTTGTTGTTCCTTATTCCACTATTTATATATTTTGCCGTAAGTGTCCGACTTACCTAGAGAGTGCAAGTCTCAACAACTTACTCTGGGTCAATTGTAATTGAGCTTTATAAGATTGAGATTAGGGTGAGTTTAAAATGGAAGGTCATGTTCACATGCTGTCATTTTCATGGTCCTAATGCTAAGTCTTCCCAGTGCGTCAGACCTTATGGGTGGGTGTTGGGATGAATTATCCGACCTATGCGTTGTGTAGAGCTATTTAAAAATCTTAAGCTTATGAATGTACGTCTTTTGTCAACGTGAAGTTTTAGGTATTTGAATCTGAGATATATCTTAAAAGCTGCATAAATTAGCTTGTAATTGTTCTCTACTTTTATGCGTTTTCTCTTATCATCTTTGATCATATGAAGTAAGCTGGCACTTTCTTAATAATTCCTTAGGATTTAGAGGAGGCTCATATGGAGATTTTTAATTGCTGGCTTTATGCCTATATCCATCTTTTTTGTAGGTGGAAGTGAAAAAGAGACTGGAGAAAGAAGAGGCAGAAGCTCGGAAGCGTGAACAGGAGCTTCGAGAAGCAAGGAGACAACAACAGAGGCTTGATTTTCTTATATCACAAACGGAGCTTTTCAATCATTTCATGCAGAAAAAGTCGATGTCACAACCCTCTGAAGCTTTGCCTATGGATGATGGAGAATTAAAAGGTCTGGAAGTGCAGCTGAGCACTTCAGATGATAAGAAAGAAGAGGAAGATCCCGAAGAGTCTGAAATGAAAAGGGAGGCACTAAAAGCTGCCCAACTCGCAGTTTTAGAACAGATGAAAATTACTCGTACGTTTGACAATGAGTGTTCTAAATTGCGTCAAACTGCTGAGCCTGATGTCCCACCAGATGAGGCACCTATTGCAGGATCTAGTAGCGTGGACTTGCTTAATCCGTGAGTTTTCACTTTAAACTCCGTAATTTGACGATGATTATACTTATGCAAAGTTTTTTTAAATGGTGACGAATACCTTCTTCAGTGGAATAATTAGATTTTGAACATTTTTTCGTGCATTCAGCTCCACCATGCCTGTAACATCATCTGTTCAAACACCAGAGTTGTTCAAAGGTTCTCTTAAAGAATATCAGCTCAAGGGACTGCAGTGGTTGGTCAACTGTTATGAGAAGGTAATCTGTGAGACAGAACTTTGGTTTTGACTGGATACAATTTTCTTGTATGTTAACTTCAAAACTTCCGTTTTTGATTTTTCAGGGTTTGAATGGTATACTCGCTGATGAGATGGGTTTAGGGAAGACAATCCAAGCTATGGCATTTTTGGCGCATTTAGCTGAAGTACTTATTCTATTCACCCTCTCTTCACCCTTCAGTCCAAATGAAGTTGCGATGTTCTTTTTATAACATGGTTTTCTAAAATTTGCAGGAGAAAGATATATGGGGACCTTTTCTGGTGGTTGCACCCGCTTCGGTTTTGAACAATTGGGCTGACGAAATTAGTCGTTTCTGTCCTGATTTGAAAACACTTCCATACTGGGGTGGACTCCAGGAAAGAATTATTCTTAGGAAAAACATCAACCCAAAGCGTCTTTATAAAAGGTAATTGTCTAATAGCAACATTTCATCACCTTGATTACATGTAACGCAAACCCTGTTTCCTTTTAATCTTGCTTTCTACTTGGTGGTTATGAGGTAACTCATAATTTGGAGAAAGATCCAATTTTGTCATCGTGTCGGTCCTTTCCACCTTGCTAATATATTAATCCCTTATGGTGGCGTTTAGTTGGAAAAATCATCAATTGATATACTGCCCGCTCTATTGTATAATGGTTGATTGGTTAGTAGGGTTACTAACTATCTCCTTTATTTGACAGGGATGCTGGATTCCATATACTCATTACCAGCTATCAGCTACTTGTGTCTGATGAGAAATACTTCCGACGTGTGAAATGGCAATATATGGTATTAGATGAAGCTCAGGCAATCAAAAGTGCTAGCAGGTATCTCATATGTTTTCAGTATTTACTACTCATGTCATGCTGTTAGAATATCAGTATAATGTTGATACTGAAGACTTGCATTCGAAACTCGACAGCACCTTACTTGGATTTTTTTTTTAATTAATTAAGTTTACTGTGTAGGTCTATATTCTTTTGTTGTTTGTTGAGTTCTCATCTTTCATAAATGTTCGTTTTACAGTATAAGGTGGAAAACACTTCTCAGCTTCAACTGTAGAAATCGCTTGCTCCTTACTGGTACACCTATACAGAATAATATGGCAGAGCTATGGGCTCTTCTGCATTTCATTATGCCTACGCTGTTCGATAGCCACGAACAGTTCAATGAGTGGTTCTCCAAAGGGTATGCTTGACTTCTTTGTTTTTGCTGGCCCATTTGAGTGGCTTTTTTTTTTCTTTTTTAATTTTAGCTTCCTTCAGTAACCAGTATTTTATGACATTATCAGCATCGAGAACCATGCTGAACACGGTGGAACTTTAAATGAGCATCAGCTCAATAGACTGGTGAGTTCTCTTTTAGTTTTGATATTTCTTTTGGAGTTTTGGTGAGAATATCAATATTTATAGGATTAAAGGCCGTTGTCACTGCTAAGTGACATTATATAAACTTTGGTTTCACTAAATCCCTCTACAGATAAGTGATTTACTATCAGAAAATTTAGAACCAAACTCGTCTTCATATTTTGTATCTATTTTGAAATACTTATGTTTGTTCCTAATGTTTTCCAATCGACAATTACGAATCGATCTTTTATTCTCGGCAAGGTAAAAATAGTAAACATATCTTCAGATTTCTCTGGATAAACAAACCCCCACCCCTATCCCCACCCTCATCCTTCTGATGTATATAACTCACTATTTCGACCTTAAATCGTGAGTTATGATCTGGACCAAGAGTATTTAACATCACATAAAGTTTTATGTTTGATTTACTCTTCTTTTAACCCAGTATGTTTGTTTGTTCTGTTGATCCATGTACAAGACATTGTAAACTAGGATTCTTTCCAGAGACCTTTGCTGGTCGGTTCTCCCAAGAAGGTATCTTACATGTCTATTGTGGTGTATTTATTTCTACAGCATACAGTTCTGAAGCCTTTCATGTTGCGTCGAGTTAAAAAGGATGTGATTACTGAGATGACTGGAAAAACAGAGGTCACGGTCAATTGCAAATTAAGTTCTAGGCAGCAAGCCTTTTACCAAGCTATAAAGAATAAGATATCTCTTGCGGAGTTGTTTGATACCAGTCGTGGACATCTTAACGAGAAAAAAATTCTGAACTTGATGAATATTGTCATCCAGCTGAGGAAGGTATTGTATTTTTTCTTACATGGGGTTCTCCTGGTCTATACTCTATTTTGGAATCTGGTATATATTAGTATCTTGACTAGATCTCCTAGTGTATCAATGTATATAATTCTTCTCTATTTGTCAACTGAAGTTTATAAATGATGTGTTTTTGTTCTTGTTAGGTTTGCAATCACCCAGAATTGTTCGAACGGAATGAGGGAAGCACATACCTGTACTTTGGAGAGATCCCAAATTCTCTTCTTCCTGCTCCTTTTGGGGAGTTGGAGGACGTACACTATGCAGGAGATCAAAATCCTATTACGTACAGAATGCCAAAGCTAGTATATCAGGAATTCATCCAAAGTCCCAAAATGCCTACCTCAACAACCGGGCACGGTATCCACAGAGAATTGTTTGAGAAGCGTTTTAATGTGTTCTCTCCAGCAAATATCTATACATCTATTCGTCCTCAAGGTAGAATTTCAGATCAGCGTTCTTTTAATGGTAAAACATTTGAATTCAGCCATTTGATGGATCTGTCTCCCGAAGAGGTTGCATTTTTGGCAAAAGGTGGTTTGCTGGAGAGGCTGTTGTTTTCGGTTATGAGGTGGTATCGGCAGTTTTTAGATGAAACTTTGGACTTCATTATGGATGAAGATGAGAATGATGATTCTGGGTATAATCAACCTGAGAAAGGGAAAGTGAGAGCTGTTACAAGGATGTTACTGATGCCATCAAGGTCAGAATCAAATTTACTTAGAAGGAAACTTGCAGAATGTACTGGCCAGGACATGTATGAGGCTCTAGTTGTCTCTCATCAAGATAGACTTATGGCAAACATCAGGCTTCTTCATTCAACATATGCGTTCATACCACGCACTAGAGCTCCACCAGTATGGCTTTCTATTTTTTCTTTTTTTTTTCTTTCTTTGTTCTCTCTTTTTTTTATTCTAGCTTTTACAGCTCCTTCTTCAGTAACATCTATATAACTTTTGGCAACTCTCTTGGACAGATAACTGCTCACTGCTCCGATAGAAACCATGCTTATAACATGATTGAAGGACTACACCACCCTTGGATTAAGAGGTTGTTATTCGGGTTTGCACGCACGTCTGACTGTAATGGACCAACCGAGCCAAATTCTCCTCACCACTTGATACAAGAGATAGATTCTGAGTTACCCGTCACTGAACCAATTCTTCAGCTCACTCACAAGATTTTTGGGTCTTCACCACCCTTGCAAACCTTTGACCCTGCGAAAATGCTCACAGTAATCTCCTCTCAGAATTTCCATATCAACTGTTCGTACCATTTGAAAATTTAACCTGAATGAACCAGTAACTAAATGAATAAACTCTTTTTGTCAGGATTCGGGGAAGCTCCAAACACTAGATATATTGTTGAAGCGCTTACGAGCTGGAAATCACCGTGTGCTTTTATTTGCACAAATGACAAAAATGTTGAATATCATCGAGGTATGTTTATTCTTTTATCTCCTTTTGTTACGTTTTTCTAGATACCAAAGTGTTTTCCTTGGTGTTATTAGGCATCCACAGATTTATGCAGCTGAGTTTTCCCTTGTCGCTATACTGTGAACTATCCCTTTTCTCTGGGGAGCTGATCAATTTTATCAATTTATTTCCTTGCAGGATTACATGAATTATAGGAAGTATAAATATCTCCGTCTTGATGGATCCTCCACCATTATGGATCGGAGGGACATGGTTAGAGACTTTCAGCGTCGGTAGGTTACTTTCCTTGCATCAAATTGGTTTTTGTACCAGTGCTCATTTTGACCAGATTTTGATTATTGTCTCTAATGAAGCCATTTGTGCAAATCATGTGATGATTACTAAGAAACTGTGTCTTCTTTATAGGAACGATATCTTTGTGTTCTTGCTCAGTACCAGAGCTGGTGGGCTGGGTATCAATTTGACTGCTGCAGACACTGTCATCTTCTATGAAAGTGACTGGAATCCAACCTTGGATCTACAGGCGATGGATAGAGCCCACAGGTTGGGTCAGACAAAGGAGGTTTGTTTATTTCCAATATCCAAGGATCTAACAGTTGGATTAAGATTTATTACTTCTGCTGGAGTGTGCTTCTGTTGTTATCGGTTGCAAGGAAGAATGTTTTGTGGAATTTTATCATTTCTGAAACCCTGCCTAAAGATACTTCTCGTTTAGGCGTAGAGTTGTATGCCTTTCTGTGTTCTTACGAGTCTTGGATATCAAGCATCTTCAGTCGTCGTAGCCTTAGAAATTACTTGCTGTGTAGGATTCGCTGCTTGTTTACCCAATTAGTCAAATCTCACTAGGTTATTAACGTATTAGCACGTGTAGGTGAGGGGCTTAGAGAATTTTTTTAACCAGGGTGGATCACTATTATGCAGGTTACTGTTTACAGGTTGATCTGTAAAGAGACAGTTGAAGAAAAGATCCTGCAAAGAGCCAGTCAGAAAAATACGGTGCAACAGCTAGTCATGACGGGTGGCCATGTTCAGGGAGATCTCGTGGCTCCTGAGGATGTGGTTTCTATACTTTTCGATGAGGCTGAGCAGAGAATTAGAGGACTCCCACTGCAGGTAACTAAGCTTCCAATTGAGATGGTTTACATGTTTATTTTTTTTTTTCGAATTCTTGCAGTTAGCCTGCCTGGTAAGTTGATGTTTGCAAATACTTTTTGATTGTTTTTACGGAGGATCTGACTTATACTTTTACATTGTTCCCGGAATTAGGGGAAGGATCGACAGAAGAAGAAACCTGGAACAAAAGGCATAAGGATCGATGCGGAAGGAGTTGCAACCTTCGATGATCTCACAAATGTTACAGCAAATGCTGCTGCAGCCGACCCTGTTCCGGTGCATGATAGTGGCAAGTCGAATAAAAATAAAAAGGTACATTAATTAGGTAGTTCTAATGTTCCCATCCATTATGTTTTGGTTTTCGTGATGTTTGGGCTAAGCAGGACAGATTTGTTTCTTGGTGGTTGTTGCCGCCACACCAAACTAGTCATATCAGTAGTGAATGGCTAACCACTAATGTTACACTAACTTGATCAACGATATCAGGATACTCAGGTGTTTCAGTAATCTTGAAGTCTGATTACAGTGTTACTTCTTTATTATAGATTATAAAACCTATTCTAGAAATTGAGGCAAGATGGATCTTATAGCCATAACATTCGTTGTTATTATTCATATTCTTCAGTTGATGGAAGAGTTGCTCATATACAGTTAAATGACATCGATGTTTATCCGAGATACGATTTGTTGGATCTTATGATACTAACCTTGACAACTTCGTTTTTTGTGCAGAGGAAAGCCAACTCAGACAATCCAAAACGCAGGGGTTCTAAGAAACCACTACCAAACGCTGATTCAGTCATGGGTATGAATGAACACAATACAGTGGATGGTTTTCATGATTCCCCTGGGACCACAATTCCTCAGCTACCAAAAATAAAGAAGCTGAAGAGGCCAAAGAAAAGTGTAAATGATGACCTCGAACCGGTTCTTTCTGCACCAAACCCAGTTGGTCAAAATCCTGATAGCAACCCATTTATGCATGACTATAGTCCTGACGATTTTAGAGCAGAAGCTGAAGAGACTTCGCCTATGAACGACTCCCCAACAGGATAATAAGCCAGTGGGAAAGTAATCTTGTGCAGCTGCAATTTTAGCTACTTAGATTCTTCATCTTGAAAATCTTGTTCTTCCATTAGAAAATCTGGAGTTGCGGGGACATTCATATTATATGTTGCTCTACTATGGAGAATTGCAAGCATTATTCAATAAGAGGAACCAATAAGAGGAACTTCTGAATCTTTATGGGAAAACGTCACCTGGGGAGCAAGTAAAGCTGTTTGATATTTGTATATACCTGTATCATTTTTCATGATTTTGCTTGGAATGCCAATTTGTACGGTCGCTTCAGTAGTCAGTTCCTTGGTAAGCTAGAGTTCTTGAAGGAAAGGTCTCACTGGAGAAGCCCAGGGAAAAAGTGGAACATGAACAGGTGAACTAATCAGGCTAACTGTTGGTTCATTTGTCTTGAGCTTCCATTATCTTGTAAGTAATAGAGAACGTGTAGAATACTCATTCTAGTGTTTATATAAACTTTTGGAAACTCTGTTATTTTTGTTTTTGTTTTTGTTTTCTGTATTGTATCTTTGTTTTCTCTGCGAGTCATGACCATGGCCTGTGTACTTGAGCAGGATAGGTAAGCAGATGGTTGTGGGGTAGTGAACAAGTAAAATAGGGTGAGATCTAAGGGGGATCCAACGAGTAGAATACGGACAAAAAGGTCTTCAGACTTTCATCAATTTCATTCCCTTTTACCTACGTAGATCAGTTTTAACATTATACTGCGTTGTCGCATTCATATCACATGCACTACCATCATCTGGAATTGACCTATCTTCTTCATTATAAGAGCAAGGGTTATAGGGGTTGAGAGTCTCTTTCAAAACGAAAGAGTTGATCAAATTTGATCAAACTAGATCCTACTATGGGTAGAGGGAAATCCCCTTTCGCCTCAAACTCAATCACCTTCTTTTTCGTTGGAACGAGTGAGTGAAAGTCTTCCCTATACGGCTAACAATTTTCCGTGTGAAAAACTATAGGAAAACAACACTTAATTTGCCGTATAAAGTTGTAACAAATTTGGAGAAAAAAAGGACGGCTTTTGATTTGCCGTATTTGATTTATAGAAAATTTTGGAAAGTAAACCTATTCCTCGTATCACGTTATTCATTTACTATATCCGATAACATCATGCATGCCGGGTGTAAACGAAATTCGTTAATTGTTCGATTGACTTCTCTTCTCTCTTTTTCCCCCTCTCAAACGGGCATTTGTTTACCCTGTAGACTGTTAATCCCCTATCCCACGGTGAAATTTTCCCTCCTTCACCTCAACACTCTTTCGTTTTGAAAGGGATAGACTCTAAAACAGTCTATCCCATAGCCCTTGCTCTAATCAAACTTCTTATTTATATTTAGTCATCCAAAACCCAAGAAATTTTTAACTCTACTAGTACTTATGTCCAAGATCTTTCCTCTCGAATGGCAGAAAAACTCACATTACCCACAAACTTTCCTTCAACTCTCGCCGAACCGGTTTTCATGGATAAAACGGTGGTCTTAGTTGAACATGATAATAACTGGAAATGGTGTATGGTTGGATATATTTGCAGTGAAACATTGGTTCCAACTTCTTTTATCAGACACCACATTTGCTCTCAATGACCATTAGCTCAAAGTCCAAACGTCACAACCTTCAGTAGCTTAAGAAACAAAGTTCTGATAAGATTTTTAGCTGAGAACAACTTTAACAGAGTTAATGAGCAGCGTCCATGGTCTGCCTCTGAATATCTTATTGTTCCCAGAGTTGTTCCTCCCACTGGTTGGCTGGTTAACTGTCAAATTTCTTTTGCGGAAGAACTTATGTGACTCATACTATGTAATGTTCCAAATGAATGTACTGAATTTGAAGATCTTTAGAAGCTTACCTTCAAACTTGGTGAGCTTTTGCTTTCTTATCTCGGTTCAACGTACTCTACCAGCAGGCATACCTCTAGTTACTTGAGGAAGAATACAACCTTTTCTCATTGAATATAAATACTTCAGGATACCAAGGTTCTTCAGTACATCATGTCGTGTAATTGATCATAAAGATACTGTGTGTCCAAACTGGATAGCCAAACAAAAGGCAATCAAAGAAGCAAGCTCATCTGGAACTAAATACACTCTACCAAAATTTTCCAGATTGATTCCACCACAACCCCTCAACACATCCTTCTGAATCTGATCCTGTTGTGGATCTGAGAGATTCCACTATGATTAAAGCAAATATAATTTTGGATACTCAATATGATATTCTTAGTCAGAATAACATAAACAAAAGTAAAGTAGTTGATGTTGAACAAAGTACTAAAAGAGCAAATAAAGAATTATTGAAGCAAAACTTTCACATGGGTCCTTTCAAGAACATATTTGGTACTTTGAATATCTATGATGTTGATCCTGTTCAAGCACAACATCCTGTTACTATGTACAAGGGACTACCAGTTATTTTCAAGCATATTTCTAGTCAGACAGATAAACCAGCTGATTCAATTCATACTCCTCAGTCAGCAATCCCGGGTCCGATTCGTACTTCCAACTCAACTTGGCATTTCAAGAGTTCGGCTATTCCTGCTCAGAAACTAATTACTTTTAGAGAAGAAGTTGTATCTCTTGGATGAGCATGATGCTCTTTCAAATCTTAAACGAAAAAATCAATCATAGAGCTGATCTTCTTAAAATAACGAGAGCTAGTACCTCTACCATGGCTAGTGGTCCAAACCATAGTACAACAATTTTTAACCCTCCTCAACCCCACCCCACCCCACACACACTCACTAAATTGTGGAATCTCCCTACCCTTAATCTTTCTAATTGTACCCTCAATACCCATATTCTTTTTAATCTTTATGGTAGTTTCAATGACCTACTTGTGATTTTTCAGCTAGCAATGGCGTTCGTAATAATTCTCTTCATGGGGCTGCTAATTTGGATATGAATGATGCCCAAGGATCTCAGCGGAATTGTGATAATGCTAATACACAGCGGAATGGTAGTTCTGATTCCACCAATCAGGTTAATTCTTCTATCCTCCCTCGTTTAAATAATTCTACTGATTACCTGTCTCATGTTCCTAATTATCATGTTAATAATGTTAACATGCTATGTTGGAATGTGCGTGAATTAGGAAAAAATTCTGCTAATAAAGAGCTTAACCTTCTTTTCAAAAACATCAACCCTGATATTGTTTTCTTATCTAAAACAAAAATGAAAAAGGATATTGCGACTAGGAAACTGAGAAACATGGGTTTCCCCTGCACTTTTAATGTGCCATGTATTGGAAGAAGTGGTGGTCTAGTCTTGGCTTGGAAAAAGAAATTGATCTTAACATTTTGTCCTCAAGTTCTAGGGGTATCTATGTCATGACCAATGATCTTATTCACTCAAAACTTTGTTGTATTCACTTCATTTATGGTGAACCTAATAACAACATTAGATAAGCCTTTTGGGATAGTCAATGTCAACTGCCACCTGTACCCCCCAGTGAACCAGTTTTCTTTGTTGGTAATTTTAATGCGTTGCTAGGTACCGATGACAAGAATGGTGGTCTAGAGGTTGACGATACTGATTTCTACAATCTGAGGAATTTCTGTAATGTTTTTGCTTTGCATGAAACTGTTTTCTCTGGTCTTAGACTTAATGGGAATAATATGCAGCATGGTCTTGATCTTATTTTAGAGAGAGAGAGATTTAATAGATGTCTGATAAATCAAATACCTGAACATTTATTCCCTAAACTTTGTGTTAATAATTTTCCTAGACTCTTCTGACCACTTCCCTATGCATATTGATTTTGAAGATATTGTATGCCTAAGCCTTTTCATTTTATGGCCATGTGGATTGAAGATCCAACTTGTAGGGATATCATAGATAACTTTTAGTCCATAAATGTTGTGGGTTCACCAGCATATAAATTCAAAGCTAAACTTCTAAGTATTTAAAAAGGCCTTATAGATTGGAACAAAACCTCTTTTGGTAATATTCAAACCAAAATAAATACTACCAGAGAGAAGCTTGTTGACATTCAAATGTCCACCCCAACTGACTCTAACTCTGTATCCATACTTAGAACTAGATTGGAATACTTGTACAACCTAGAGGAAACGTCTTGGAAGGACAAGTCTCGAGAGGTTTGGCTTATGTAAGGAGACAAGAACTCTCCTTATTTTCATAGAGTCACACTTTTCAAAAAGAAAAGAAATGTTATCAATTGGATTAACGATGTTGCTGATACCATTTTAAAAAACAAAGATATTTTGTAGATTATTTCAAAATTTATACTCTTCATACCCCCAGCGGTACTAGGAAGAAATCCTCAAAGATCTTCCTGTAAAGTTCTCATATGAAGACAATACCCATTTGAACTCTCCCCTCTCTGCTGAGGAGATTAAGAATGTTGTTTTTTAAATAGGGGGTAAAAAATCTCCGGGCCCTGATGTCTTTACTGGCTTGTACTATCAAAAACATTGCGATATTGTGAGGGAAGCTGTTGTCGATATGACACCGACTTGTTTTCGAACTTGGCACATAGCTAAAGTTTTTGACCATACCAACTTCATCCCTAAAGTTCCTTTAACTGAGTAGGTCTCCCAATACATACCTATAGGGATATGTAATTCATCTACAGGATTTTGTATAAAACTCACCAATAGATTAAAACCATTTATGGATAATCTAATTTCTCAAAAATCAAAGTGTCTTTGTACCTAAAAAGAGTATCTCTGGTAACATTTTGTTAGCTAATGAGACCATTTATATTGTTAATCACCACAAAGGTAAAGATTGTATTGTTGCCATCAAGCTTGACATGTCTAAGGCCTATGACAAGTTGGAATGGTCTTTTCTCGAAAAAATTTAAAAAAAGATGGGTCCATCTGACCACTGGGTCAATCTGGTTAATCAGTGCCTTTCAATTGTGTCTTATTTTGTTTTGCTAAATGGTAGCATTACTGGTTTAACTAAAACAAAAAGAGGTTTGAGACAGGGAGATCCTTTATCTCCTTTATCTCTATATTATTTACTCTGAAGCCTTGTCTGCCTACATTGACTCTTTGACTAGAAAGGGGTTAGTGGACGTCATTAAAGTCTGTAAGGACACCCCTAGTATTACCCACCTCCTTTTTGCTGATGCTTTGTTCTTTTCTAAAGCTATTGCCAAAGATTTTCAAACCATTAAGGATTATCTTTAAAAATATTGTTTGGCTTCTAGCCAGAAAATAAACTTTGATAAGTCTGGTATCTTGTTTAGAAAAAATCCGTCTGAGCATTTTATGTGTCATCTTTCTAATATCCTTGATATTCATAATCGGTATCTAGGAGAAAAATACCTTGGTACTCCTATTGCCTTCCATGCTTCCAAAATACTCATATGGCGATTTTGCAAGGTGTGGATGCCAGAATTTTTACTTGGTTTCATAGACTCTTCTCCCAGGCTGCTAGAACCACCTTGGTTAAGCACATTGGTTAGGCTATCCCTTTGTGCCAAATGGAAACCTTTTTTTATCCCTACGTATCTTTGAAGGAAGATGGATTCTCATCTCTGTAAATTCTGCTGGGGGGAACTCTTGACCCTAAAGATAGAAAGCTTCATTTGCTTGGATGAATATTCTATGCTGAATCGAATAACTTAGATATGTTTGCTAAAAATGCCTAGAAGATTATTAGAAACCCCAACTGCTTGTTAGTTGCTGTTCTCAAAGCTAGATTTTTCCTAAAACTGATTTCTTAAATGCTAAATATCCTAGTACCTGCTCCTGGACTTGGAAATGTCTTCATAGTATAAAAGATATGATCAAACCTTTTATCTCCTTAATTGTAGGAGATGGGAAATTCATTGATCCCTGGTGTGATAAATGGATACCAAACTTGGGTTCTGCCATAACTAACCTTTTGGTCCCTCAAGACCCTAACGTTAAAGTCTCTTACTTCATTAATCCTGAGACTAGAACTTGGAATATTAGTAGACTAAATACTCACTTTGATGATGCTTATGGTAAGAAGATTGTCATTATTCCCTAAAGCCAGTTGTGCACTCATGATAGGAGGGCTTCAGACTTTTCAAACAATGACAAATTTTCTTCTAAATCTGCCTACTTGGAACTTAGAGGATTTAGGTTTTCCCCTTGTAGTGACTTTAGAAGTGCATTTGGAAACTTAGAGTCTCACATCGAATTCAGATTTTTATTTAGAAGGATGCTACAAATGTAATACCTGCTAGGATTGTTCTTCACTCTAAAATGGATTTGTGTGACTGTACTAGATGTTTTGACCCTCATGAGTATGTTATGGATGCTCTTGTTATATTCCCCTTTGCTAGTCATGTTTGGTTCATATCTTCTTTATGTGTGAACACCAATGCTTTCCTGGATAGATTTTTTATCGACTGGCTTGTTTTCTAGTTGGTTGATCATGTCACTAAACCGCCTAATGAATGCCTATGTTTGTTTGTTACTATCCTTTGGTCCATTTGGAGCAGCAGAAACAATCTTGTCTTCAATAATCTTAAGAAGTCCCATTCTGTATTTATCAATAGAGCCAAAGCTATGCTTTTAACTAGGAAACCTAACTTACATATTTCTTCTAGTATCATTATTGGTCATAATGACAAATGGACCCCTCACCCACCCACCCACCCCTTTGGATGGATAAAATGTAATGTGATACTGGTGGTGCCATTGATGAAACTTCTTTGGATAATGGTGCAGAAGACTATGTAATGAGGGATTTCTCCAATAAAGCTTCTTTTTGTGCATCAATAATTTTTGATGTTTAATCTGCGGCTGAAGCTGAAGCCAGAGCAATTTTGACGGTTATAAAGAAAGCATTGGAACAAAAATTTACTCATATCATGATTGAAAGTGATGCAAAGGACCCCATTGACCAATTTCACCTAGAAAGTTTGAGGGAGATCCAAGAACGAATGATTTCTTTAAGAATATTCAGTTTTTTGCCTCCTTGTTTCGAGGCATGTTTATTTACTTTTCAGCCTAGGCTATGTAACTCTGTTGCCAAAAAAAAATAATTCTACTATGTACCGGTATGTACCTCCAATTTGGCTTTAACCAATTATTGAGGAGGATCATTAGCCTTTTTGAAAGGCCGTCGTCTACAAAAAAAAAAAACACCCCTCTCAGAGTCGGAATTGAGAGGTTGAGTAATCAGATTGGGAAAATTAGCCCCCCTAAAAAGCATGCATATTGCTCGTGCATTCAATAAATATAACCTGCAATTGTACAATCCTTTTAGCCCCTTGGTCTAAAATTCTGAGAAACGATGGTGAAAAATAGCATCCAAGGAAAAAATTGATGCAAAATTCGCATATCATTCTACATCTAGAAATTCAAATAATCTATTGTCCGTGAATCAGCTCTCCCCTCTGAATCGGGCGTAAATGCCTAACCAACTCAGTTAGTAAAAATCAATTTTCCTTCAATTTCTTTTTGTTTTCTGCAGCTTCTTATCATAATTTATTATGTTTAATCATATTGCTTAAATCTATCAATCACTATAAGCTTTTGTTGTTTTTAATTTTCAAGATTTTAACTCACTCATTTGAATTTTAAACTTACTATGCATAACTAATTTATCCTGCATTCTCCTAATATGTGTTTACAGCTTGTTGTTTCTCTAATGGCGTTTGCCACTTATATTGTTGTGTTCATGGCTTTTGCCGAGTTTGTTCTTATAAATCGTTTGGTTGTTTTGAAGATCTGTGAAAGTTTCAACGGTGTTTGGTTGAGGAAGTTTCAATACCGTGTAAACTCGGAACCTAGTCATCAATCCCGCTCATCTACCAATTCAAAAAAAATCAAAAAGCTCATTTACTATGTCAACCGTAATTGCAGGCTTTTACTTATTTTTAGCCTAACCATCTACAGTTGTAGTTTCCTTAGTTACACCCGTCTCAAATCTCATATCTTAAATGAATATATCCCGGGAAAAGGTAACAATATTATACGAAGTAATAGTCAATTCCCTAAATCCATAGTTATCCTTTCCTATAAAATCATTTAGCATCAACATAGTTGTTATAACCCTAAATATATCAAAACTTTCATCATGGAAGAAGAAGGTACTTCTCAAGTAGGCGAATTAGTGAACAAGTTCAAAAAAGCCACTTTGGAGTTGGGTGACAGAAATGAGGTGATCATAGTTCAGAACGAAAGTAACAATGGAGAAGTTGAAAAAGAAGACTTATGGGAAGCTAGCGTTATTGGAAAGGTTATCATAGAAGGGAGAATGAACCATGATCTTGTTCTCAAATATATTCATTTCACATGGCCTTTCATGAAACAAGAAGATGTGAGAGTTGTGGAGGTAGACCCAAATACCTTTATATTCAAGTTTAACAATTGGGATCTGTTGAACACTGTTATCAATGAACGACCCTGGAATATCAACAAAAAACTCTTGGTAGTTCATGACTATATCCCTGAGATGGTATACATGGAGAAGCATTGGGGGTTTCAACACTTTTGGATTCAACTCAAGTTTTATACTTCCTAAGCATATGAATGTTGTTGCTGTAACAAAAATTGGAGAAATTATGGGAGAAGTGGTGGCCATTGAGCCTAAGGATGCTATCCTAGTAGGAAGTGTACCTGTCAAAGTTTATGTGAATATTGATCTCACAAATCCGCTGAGAAGAGGTGTTAAGGCGACAACGAATGATGGGTTATCTCGATGGATCAAGTTTTACTATGAGCGTCAACCACCGGCATATGTTCGGAGTGTTACATAATCAAGCATTGTAGGGTACTCTGCAAAGATGTTGCTAACTATCTAGCAAAGGCCCATGAAAAGCCTTATTTTTTTGGTCAAGTCAGTAATCTGAGGAAGATGGTTACTACTAAAAGTACTACTTCAGCACCAGCATCTAGGAACAATCAGAAGACTACCACCAAAACAACAGTTTTTTTTCCTCCTAAAGATGGAGTCCCAATCAACATGGATTTCTTGCTCCACAAAAGCAGTAATGACACTAAAGATGACAATAGGCTAGGAAAACGTCTCAGAATTACCAGTGATTTTAACCCTAGTAATATTGAAGATGAAACTTCCAATACCAACACCACCAATGATTCTGGATCAGAAATTCGACACACTCAAAGGTGCACAGCATGAGGAAAACAAAATGTTAACGCGTTAATGGAGAGTCGGGTATTTCTTTCATCAACTACCCTCAATTTTTGCATTTACATTTACAATCTTTTTATGTTTGACTTTTGTTCTAATCATTAATTCATGCTATTCACGTAAAATTGCATGCAAAGAAAAACATTCTAGGGTGGCCACAATTAATCATAGGATGCTATTTTCCTTTGTTATATACTACATTACTTTTCTGGTTGTTTTTCCAAATTTTTTTACCAGCATGAGAATTCTTTCTTGGAACGTTCAGGGTTTAAAATCTCATGAAACTCATAATCACCTAAACGAGCTTGTCAGAACTCAAAATCCTGATATAATATTTTTGTGTGAGACTAAAATTAATCAGGCTAAGAGTCAACCATTGTTAAGTCATTACCAATATCCTAATCATGCTTTCATTGAGCCAGTAGGATTGTCTGGCGGGTTAGTGATACTTTGGAAAAATGGTTTCATCTGCGATCTTCTAGAAGCTAGGCTTAACACTTTTAACCTAGTTGTACAACATGATCCTAGCAAAACAGAGTATCTCCTTACTTGTATGTACGGTTACACCAATTATAGCAAGAAGAATGAACAATGGGAGTTTATACAAGAAATAAGTGAAAATCATTATGGACCTTGGATTCTTATAGGTGATCTGAATTTCCACCTCCTAGACATTAATAGTAATTCTTCTTCTTCTGCTGATGGTCTAGTTAACAGTATTGTTCATTCTTGTGATCTAGAAGACATTGGATTTGTAGGTAAAGACTATATTTGGTCTAGAAATCATCTAAAAACTGGTACTAGAAGATCTAGGATAGATATGGCACTAGGAAATGCAGATTGGAATCATAATTACCCAAATTCTAAGTTATTTCACTTAACCCAAATTCTAAGTTATGACACAGTCCCATTATGCTTGTAACAAACTCTCTTGATACTCAGTGCTGGAAGCCTTTTAAATTCTTTCTCACTTGGTTAGAGGATGCTACATGTACTTCTGTCATTGAAGATGCTTGGAATATTGAAATTAATGGTTCTCCTGGATTTCAATTGGTGAAGAAATTTCAATCTACTAGAAAGAGTTATCTCTATGGAATAAAACACATTTTGGTAATGTGAATCAAAGAGTTAATTATCTGCAAAATGAACTTGATGCCTTGCAATCATTGCCTCCTTCTGATGAAAATCATAACAAAATTCTCTACATCAACAAAGATCTTAACAAGTGGGAGAAGACAAGAAGTGAGTTTTACCAACAAAAGTCCAGAGATCATTTTATTAAGGACATGGATAACAACAGCAAGTACTTCCATACCAAGACAAATAGAAGAAGAGTAAGAAACAATATTGATGCTTTACAAGACCATGATAACAAATGGCTACTCACTATAGAAGATATTTCACATCATCTTACTTCTCACTTCAGAGGTATAAGTACTTCTACTCCTATTGTTCATGATGAAGGTCTCTTTCTGCTTCTCCCAATATTAATTATAGCAGATGACAATTCTTTGCTTAGAAGAGTTCCTTTCTTTCAAGAAATTCATAATACTCTTAAAAGCATGGAGAACTGGAGTGCTCCAGGACCAGAAGGTTTTCAAGCTGGTTTTTTCATAAGCCAATGGAACATTATTGGTAATGATGTATGTCAGATGGTTACTTTGAGACTAAGAAAATGGTGAAGGAAATCAACAAAACCTATATATCTCTTATTCCAAAGAAAAAGAAACCCATTTGTGCAGCAGATTATAGACCAATTGGTCTTTGCAATACTTCATACAAGATCATTTCTAAGATAATTGTTACAAGATTAAAGCCTCTTATGGAGAAAATCATTTCACCTTATCAAGCAGCATATGTTTCTGGTAGACTTATAAGTGACAACACTGTCATTGCTCAAGAAATTATGCGCTCTATGAAGAAGAAAAGAGGACAAATTGGTTGGTTAGCACTCAAACTAGACATGTCAAAGGCTTTTGACAGGCTAGAATGGAGTTTCTTGTTAAAAGTTACGGATTATTTTGGTTTCAGCAAGGATTTCTGTGACCTGATATATGAGTGCATAAGTACTTCTTCTCTGTCAGTAATGCTTAATGGGTCTCCATGTGAAGAATTTCACCCAACAAGAGGAATCATACAAGGTGATCCTCTATCACCATATCTCTTCATTCTGGCTATGGAATTCCTTTCTAGGCATCTGGTCTCAGCACAACAAAACAAAACAATTCAAGGTATTAAGGTGGCTGCTACTTCTCCTGCCATCAATCATTTGCTTTTTGCAGATGACTGCTTGATTTTCACTTAAGCAAACTTATCTTCAGTTCATAATCTCTTGGAGTTATTACACAATTTCAGTGCTCAGTCGGGTCAAATGATCAATTTTGACAAATCTTCAGTGCATTTCAGCAAGTATACCAAACCAGAGGTTGCTGAAACACTCACTCACATTCTAGGTGTTAAAGTCATGAATTCTAAAGAGAGATATCTTGGATCTCATTTACTTCTAGGACATTCAAAAAAAGAGGCTTTCAAAACCATTAAAGAAAATTTCTCAACCAGATATTCAACATGGTCTTCTACATCACTCACACAGGCTGGCAGATCTACAATGATCAAACATGTGCTTAATTCTTTACCAATCTATCAAATGGGTACATTTAAACTCCCTGCTCAACTGCTCAACATGTTTACATCTATTCAAAGGAAAAAAAAATTTGGGTTATAATATAATTCAAATAGAGGAAATAATCCAATAGCATGACAGAAGATTTGTAAGTCTAAAGATTTTGGAGGTTTGTCATTCAGAGATTTAGAAAAGATAAATTTGGCTTTACTCACTAAATTGGCATGGAGATTATGCACTGAAGAAGATGCACTTTGGACCAAAGTAATGAGCAGCAAATACTTCAAAAATGGCAACATTCTTCATCAAAATCTCAAAGCTAAAAATTGTTCTTATACTTGGAATGGATTAATACAAGGACTGCAAGTTGTTCAACAGAACTACTTTATGGAAGTAAATAATGGTAAAAAAACCAAAATTTGGTTAGATAAGTGGATCCCAGGTGAAGATACTCCTCCTCAGCCAGTGAATGATCTGCACAGATTTTATCAAGATGTTGAAGAACTAATAATTCCAAACACCAATGACTGGAATGTGGAACTTCTGAATCTCATATTTGATAATCATACCTCTCAAAAAAATCAGAATTTTTTCTTAGATACCTCTAAAAAAGATATAATGATCTAGATGCCAGCTAGAGATGGGAAGTTTTCAGTTAAAAGCACCTACAGAAAGCTAACTATATCCAATACTGAAGCAATAGTAGATGGTAGAGTTATTCAAAATAATGTATGGAAGAGACTATGGAAGAGCAATTAAGTTATTTGCTTGGAGGTACATACATGATTCTCATTCAACAAGGAGTAGGTTGGCTAGACACAACAGCAATATAAACATACAATGTGCTATATGTGGTCACAATGAAGAAACTATGGAACATCTTCTGTTTCATTGTAGGCATGCACGATCTGTGTGGAGAATGGTCAATGTTGATATTGATGAATTCCAAAGGAGCTGTACCAGTGTCTCAATCTTGGTTGAGAGTTGGTTTTCAACCAACATTGCTACTGGTGATGAACACTTATTGGCTACTCTTATGGTAAATGCATGGATTTTATGGAAGGACAGATGTGAAAAAGTATTTCAGGGAGTAAAACTCAACCCTTTTACTACAGTGCATAGAATACATTATCAACTGCAATCAAATTTTCCCTCATCCTCCATGAATATTAGTAGCTCCAATATTGATGTTTACTCTCATTGGAATCCTCCTTTACAAGATGTTTTAAAATTTAATGTTGACGCTTCTTATGATGAGGATACTAATACGCTTGGAACTGGCATCATTTTATGTACTCATGCAGGAACTTGCGAAGGCATCAAAGGAACCTACTCAAATGGAGCACTGAGTGCAGAGGCAGGAGAGTGCATGGCTATACGAGAAGCATTGTTGTGGGCTAGAGAAAAGCAATATGCAAGAATTCATATCGAAGCGGATGCACAACTAGTAATTCAATCTATCAATGAAGATGTTCTCCTCAT
The DNA here is from genome assembly GCA_023531295.1 of Papaver armeniacum. Lineage (NCBI taxonomy): Eukaryota > Viridiplantae > Streptophyta > Magnoliopsida > Ranunculales > Papaveraceae > Papaver > Papaver armeniacum. Next base: position 32,796 of record JAJJWW010003098.1, on the reverse strand, counting down.
ACAAAGGGAGAATAGAAACATTTTGAAACAGATTAAGAGTTTAAGTACAAGTTTCATTCGATGTAGTTTTTCTTATGTCAGTAGAAAGGATAATAAGGTAGCAGATGCAGTTGCGAATTTTGTACGAGTTTCAACCACTAGTTTGAGTATTTCAAATAACTTCTCTAACGAAATTTGTAGTCTCTTGGCAAGAGACATTAACAATTCTCCCACTTAAGCAATAAAATCTAATCTACTTTCCGTATCAAAAAAAAATTATACATCTAGAAATTATAGGCTGCAACCACGCATCTCAACATCTTTCATACGTCCTAAAAAGGGTATCCATGTCAGCCTTACATACCGGAGCAATTTAGGTTTTCAAGAACATTTTAATCTCACGAACTTTACATTTTGTTTTCTACCAGTGAGAATAGTGAAAGGCTTATTAACAAAGGAAAGTTACATTCATGTTGAAAATTTAAATTTCCCGCTACACCTGCATCCCATCTAATTTAGAGAAGGCTATTATTGGGGTGTCACACTCCAATAGAGGGGCTTTACTTGGATTCTTAGTGTCCAAAAAAGAGGTTATGGGATATCCTAACACAAAAACAAAATGTCTAGATTACCCTTGAACTAAAATAAAAACTTAAAAACCTAATTTTTTCTATTCTAATTCACAAAAAAACTGCTCCTCTTCCTTCTCATCTTTCTTCTCTTCTCGTCAACAACAACCCATTAATCGAACAAACCCATCTTTGTTGACTCTTTTTTGTGCTTAAAATAGGTTAGATTGAATGAAATCGGAGTTTAAGGTTTCAGTTAGTTTTAGTTTCTATTCTGCTAGTGTTACGTCTAGGTTCGCCAACCGTAATTTGAGTTTCTGAAGAACTTACGTCCAAGTTTGGATGAATTCAAACCGTAGAATTAGTTTGCATGTTGGTTTACGTCCAGGTTCCTCTTAATTCCAACCGTAGACATTGAAATTACGTCCAGGTTTCTCTTAATTCCAACCGTAGAAAATAAATTTACGTCCAGGTTTATCTTATAGGCTAACCTAGATGTAATTCTTCCTGTATCTTTTTAGAAGAAGCTTCATATTGGATTACGTCTAGGTTCGTGAAGTAATTGTTCCAGACGTAAGCTCATACGTCTAGGTTCGTGAAGTAATTTTTCCAGACTTAATCGTCCACGTCTAGGTTCGTGAAGTTTTTTTCCAGACGTATGCTCCTACGTCTAGATTTTTGAAGTGTTTTTCCGGACATAAAACAAAATTACGGTTGGCAACGAAGCTCAACCCAACCGTAATTTTCAATGTAAGTTGAAAAATTTGAAAATTTTTACGTACTTAAGCAAGTTTTGAGAGAAATTGAACCCATGGAAGATAGTTTAAAGGTGTACATGTTGATTTTCAACCATTGGTTCTTCACTTTGTTGATTTATTTCTTCAATTGGTTGAGATTTATCATCACTTTGTGTTAAACCCTCTCTACCATCTAACAAATCAATCATCTCTTGGTCTCCAACATGAGATATGTAAAACTTGTTCTCTCTATCATACAAAGATTCACCCACCTCGAATTAGTAACTTGTTTCATCCATTTGGTTGAGTGAATCAAAAGATCTAGGTTTTGACCAAAATCTCCAAAAATTTTCTTTTTTCTCTTCTCTTTAGTTTTTCTTCCCACAAAAACTGTCCCAGAATTCACCAAGTATATAACAAAATTCATCTTCTTAATTTAATTATTATCTAATTAAATTAAATTAAAATTAATTAAATAAGGGTTGTTTGGTCATTACAAAATTATTTGAGATAAGGGGTTTTTGATATTACTTATGGGTGACCCATTTTTGTCCTATTAGGTGACGCCCCTCTAATGGAGTGTGACGCCCCAATAATAGCCTTCAATTTAGATATCACTCGTGTTCAATTTGGGAATAGATTGAAAAGCTATCGTCTGTCCTTGCGTTCTTGTGAAAGATGTTCTTAGAAAAATCCACATAAAAAAGCTCCCTGGAAAGGCGTTTTCAGCTTAAACAGTTCCTTGGCAGATGAAAGGAAATACTTGTCCATCTTACTAACTTAGATTGATTAGAAGCACAGCAAATAGTTTTGCTTCAAAAAAAAAAAAGGTTGCATAGAGAAAGCATGCAACAGAGGTGCTCTAATGACCTGGATATGCAAACTGTTCAATTATATTTTGATCGTAACCCAGATTCTTGATTTGGAGTTGACTACAGGCTAACTCAAAATATTGGAAGAACATATGAGGGCCAGTCAATGCAGACTGACAAAACATAAGAACATGTTAAAAGGTACCCTGAGGATCTGGATATGAAAGAGTCTGCAAGACTACTGGGGTTTCCTAGGACTGCTCAAGAAACCTTCTCAGGTCTAATCTTCCAATTGTGAGCAGTTCGAGGAGCAGTTGAAATGCCTTTGTAGTACCGTTCTTCAAGCTTTCCTTTGTTCCAGACCTTGATGAAGTCCAAAAACAGGTCATGTGAAGCTTCAGATGAAAGATCACTGAAAAACTTTCTTTTTTCTTCTTTCAACCAGGTTGAGAACTCATTATTCTTTGCAAAGTAGTCCTCCTTGGAAAGCTCTTCCCCCTGATGTTTTAGAAAGAACTAAGATTAGAAATGGCAGTTCACAGATATCAAATTGGACAGCTCATTCTTTACAATACAAAATTGTTAGAAGACATGATCGAACTTTGTATCAAGTGCTAACTAATTTCATCTTGGGCAGAATCATCACTAAGCATAGAAATTAAAAATCCCAAATTATACTAGCACAAATGATCATATAGAAGTTTTCAGTTGTTACATCCAACTTAGTAAAGCATATCTGTGGACCCAAATTTTGTCTTTTGTAATAATGATCTCATCGGGATGTTAATCATTTATACAAGTACACCACAGGTAACAATATTGGTTGAACCTATACTCCAATAAATTGCCTCTCCCTAATTCATTTGAGAAGCAGAAAAAGATATGGATACATGGAGACTAGAGTGCCTTCACCTTATCTTGTGGATAAGCAGACACCAGACTGCCATTTTATCTTTGTGTCTAGATAGTAGAATAAAACTCCCAGATAGTGAAGCTACTGAAAATTAATTGTGTACTGTTGCAGCACCAAAGGCAACTTGTGATGCTTGGTAGCATTTGCAGCTAACACCTACTCCTCGAGCCTATAGGACCCCCCTTATGCAGTCGGTTAACAATATGGACGATTTTAGTTTGCCAACCGCTGGCCGAAGCAAATCTGATTAACTGATGTTTCCTTCACACAGGTCTAACAAGTTTAATTTACTTCTAATCTTCTTCCTCTCCTTACATATGTGATACTTCTTATTCAGGTAGTCATGACCTCACAGGTTTCTAGTGTTTTATTAATACTTGATCACCTCCTATAAAGTTCTGATCGATACTTGCATGACTACGAACATTCATATTGAAGGGGAAAAACACGATTCTAAAAACACTCTCTACAAAAAGGTATGGTAACTAGAAGAACTCACTGGGAGAAGATTGTGTCTGCGACGTTTATGGTCACGCTTCTCTTCTGACTTCTTTACTGGAAAACAAAAAATTCATTAGTCGTTAAGATATGTAACCGAAGTGATGACAAGCATATGACAAACAGTCAAGGACAGCACTTATGTATTTGAACTAACTAGAGTTCAACTTATGCAATACCTAAAATTAATATTTTGATATCATAAACAGAAAAGCACTAACAACCATAGCCAAAGACTATAAGTATACTAAGCAAAAAAAGTTCGATCTCCACAAAGAGATAATGGCCAAAAGTTCCCCTCAAATAGATTCTGAATGTACACTAAATCCCGGCTACTATGGCAACACTCTGTGGTAAGAAAAACACACAGCGGAAGTTGCTGTAGCCTGATAGATACAAATATAGGATGGTGTACTATTATTAACCAATAAATGTGTGTATAGCAGCTTCACTAGGCAGCCTCTAAGCAAAAACAATGAAAATCTTACTTACCATATAATCCATAAAAGACTTGGAAGCACATAAAATTTGATAGAGAACATCCAAGTACCAACAAAATCTTTAGAGTTCTTAAGGATCTCATTCCAAATCAAAGAAAATATAAAGAGGATATGTAGACTATAATCTAGCAAACGAAATGTATTATTTAGAAAATGACTACACATATATGTTTATCGGAGCTACAACGTCAAGGTGACACTTAGATAAAAAACTGAAACAGAGGGCATCTAATCGTTGAGTACTCTGGTAGATACCAGATTAGAAAGTAATACACGGTGCCACATAAGCAACTTACTGAAAGGGGAACAAGGAACAATGTAACCCATTTTAGATCCTCTTCTTGTATGTGCTAAATCACGACACTTGTAAAGTGAAAGGTTCTTTTAATTCTTCCTTTGCGCAAAATCATAATCTACCCTTACAATCTCCCTCTACTAACTCCAGAGAGCAAAAACTTATTTAAAGCTAGTGGATACCCACCCAATCATCGAATTTAGTAAAAATTGAGAGAGATGAAACAAATTTTATAATATCAGTTAGAGGTGAAAGGGGAAACTCAACTAGTAAGAGATTCCTAGTTTCCCACTCAAACTACAATAAGATCTGGAACGTTTGTATTCAACAACAGCAAATTTTCTAATTCATCTACAGACGGCACAAGTTTTTGCATATTTTAAATTAGTTGATGGTCATCTACATGTTAACAAGAAAACCAGGTCCATTCCTAGACTTCAGCCTACCCCAACAGTCTCAGTATGCAGTACATGTACTAGCTGAAGAAAACACAAAACCTAGTGAGCTTCTGAGTTATCGATCAGAGATTCTTAGAAAAACAAATTCTTCACACAATAAACTACAAACCAGTGAATTCTATGATCAATATATTTGAAGAGAAATAAGAATAATAACCTTTCTTATCTGAATGTTTAGAATGCTTGTGGGATTTCTTGTCTCTGTGGCTACTGCTGCTGCTGCTTTTATGCCGTTTATCGCTTTTAACCTTGTCATCTACAGAAAAAAATAAAAGTTGGAATACTGGGAAACCCTAGAAGTTGGATAGAAGCTGTAGTAACGGATTAAGATACCTTCTGAGGATGATGAAGGTGAACTTCTTTTCCTAGACTTCTTCTCGCTCCCCATTCTGATTCTGATTCTGATTAATATTAATCAATCACTAATGTCCCCATTGGGCGCTGAAATACTAACATAGGGCTCGACTGTATTTCTTTTGCTTTGGGTCTAGAGACTACGCCCAAGATGTACCCAAAGGCCAAAGCAAAAGGGCCTTATGGCCCTTGTCGCTTTGTCATACGGGCTGCTTTTTGTTTGGTCGTAGACTGGTCATTCAGAGCAACTGCAGTCATACGACTATAACTAAAGACTAAAAACTAAAAAAAACTAAAAAAAATGGGTTTAGTCAGGGGTGAGACGTTACGGCGGTGGAGTAAATTTGGTGGAGCGGATATAAGAGTTCGTCTCACATGGGCGTAGGTATAAAATGCGTTTGGGTGGGACGTAACTTTAATTTACGCCTGATATCGAGCGTAGTTTAAAATTGCGTTTGGTGTGGGGCGTAATATATAAAACCGCCCGATGGAGAGACGTAACTTGAAACTACGCCTGACGGGGCGCAAATAGAAAATACGCCTGGTGGGACGCAAACTAGACACTACGCCCGATGGGACGTAACTTGGGGGTTCGCCTGATGGGGTATTGGTTCTTCACCTCCTTCTAACATTCTAGCCAACCAGTATATCGCCGCATTGGCATCACTGCCTCTCATGGATTTGCACTTGTCATAAGCCTTGTCATAAGCAACGTGTACTTCACTCAAAAGCATCTTTAGCATCATCAACGCAGACAACAGCCTTGTCATAAGCAACGTGTTTAGTCGAGTAAAGAGTAAAAAGCATCTCATGGATTTGTGAAGTGCACTGGATTTGCACGTGTTCTTCCCCTGACCTTGTCATCGCAACGTGTTTACACCGAAAAGCATCTTTAGCATCATCAACGCACACAACAAACTCCATGATTTTGACTTGGAACCAACCTTATCTTCCCCATGTATAACAACAAAATAAGTTTCGTTGTAACTTAAAATAAGGGATGGGCGTAGTTTAAAATTACGCCCGTATACTTACGAGTGGAAATAATATTTGCGCCGTTGGCGATTTTAAAGTTACGCTGGTCGACGTAACTTGTAACTACGCCCGGTTGAGGCGCAATTGAAAAATACCATCTAGTATCAGGCGCAATTGTAAACTACGTCCCATCGGGCGTAGATTAAAGTTACGTTTCAAACAGGCGTAGATTAAAGTTACGCCTCACTACCAAACGTAACTCATAGTTGCGCCTCAATCAGGCGTAGCGTTAAATTACGCCCGACCAAAACTAAACCAAAGACCAAATATAGTTTGGTTTTTGGTTTTAGTATAGTATTTGCTCTTTACTCCTCTCCGTAGCGTCTGTATTTTCGACCAAATATTTGGTTTTAATCGATGATTGTGGATGCTCTCATGAACTTCTTTTCCTAGGCATCTAGAACGTTTGTTTTCTGTATTTTCATTATACAGTAATAATACCAAGTGAATACCACGGCCTAACACTGCAATGGCAGTAAGCTTCAATGACATAGATAATACAATTAAAATCACGGCGTGTTGTGGTTTGTTTTACATCAGTGCACTCCACTACCATTAGTACATATCACAACATTTGAATTGTTACATACACGGTGCTATCTACAAAAGTAATAGAACAGTCAGCTTTAAAAAATGTGGCCTGCTAGATTTTTCGCTATCTTCTCAACACTTGGTTCCACGTAATTTCATTCTAAATATTTTAAAATTTGCTTCTTCTCAACACTTGGTTCCACGTAATTTCATTCTAAATATTTTAAAATTTGCTTGTAGTTGTTAGTACAGCTATTCCTTAGGTACTAGCGATCTTCTGTGTTGATTTTGCAGTTGCACAGTGCCCTAGTAACAGGAGTATTTGCTGTGCCTACGACCTGGCAAATGGTTGATTATCCTTTACTTGAGAGTTTGGAGTTTGGAGCTTGTCCATTGATGACTAGCATATTACATCTTCCATCGCCTTTGGTTCCATGTATTGATAAGGTAACCACCACCGTCTTCTTAAAACGCCCGCAAGTGTCACATCTAACACAAGCACCAGAACGTTTTGCTCGAATCCCCAAGAAAAGGAATCAATCACAAACTATAATATGTATGTGTACCTGCTGAAATACCGAACAATTTAGTCAGACTGATGGTAATAGTGCATTTGGAACATGATTTTAAAAGTGCAAGCGAATTATTTTTGTGGAAACTGAAAAAGGGGTTACATTTAGTATGTGCTTCTATCCCCAAATCACGCTGCAGGGCAAAAGGCAGCATTACTGTTTACTAAAGCGTGCAGTTGTCTTCTCACTGCATTAAAAACTCGTGTATTTCATTGTTGCCCCTAGAAAATGATATCTTTAGAGATACTGTACATCTAGATATTAAGCATTTGAAAAGAGCCAAAGTACCTTACGCATTTGGAAACTAATGCAACCTAAAACAGACTCCAGTTTGTCCCAAATTATTTACTAGAAACCATCGCTTCTTCTATACTCTTGATCACAACACTGAGATTACTACCATTTTCAAGAGCTTTAACAGCAGCTCGATGCGCACGTTTATGCCACTTGAGAAGGTTGTATGATTGCAGGACAGACCACCTTGCCTGATTTGACATCTGAATGAAATAATAAAATCAACCACTAAACAAAGATTTACAATTTCCAGGAAAAAAAAGAAAGAAAAGTAGCAAACAAAGATTTAATAATCAACTTGTTAAAGAGTATATAGAGATTCCTTGCCGAGTTCAACAGGATACTAACTTGTGCAACGGATAGTGGGGGTTGCAGAAGAATACATATACTCCTGAACAGGTTTTCATCATTTTCTCCACCTTCTGCCTCTCCATATACAAGAGCTTCAGCTGCAATTCCAGCAAACAGTACCATACAGTACCTAAACATTTTCAATTAGATTTAGACATCTACAAGCGCTTGTACATGCACATAAATTTTTATATTGGTATAACCGACCTGTCAAAAGCAGCAGTGCTGAGTCGACCTTCACCAAGCTCTTTCTCTAACTTCTCATCCCAAAACTGAGTACCTGCCTGTAAAAAGTATGCTGAGTGTCATTTACTAAATTAATGACTTATTTTTATTCATCATCATGAATATAATAAGAGGGTTGGCGATATGTCAACTGAGGTATGCAGCACCTAACTAAGGTGGTATACCAGATTTAACAGCTTAACGGAACTCTTTTTGAAGACATTTAATCTGCTTTTGTTTCCGGTTAGATTCCTTAATTGGGGAAACATTTGATATCAAATCCTAAATATAAAACCTAAAAATTCGCGTAACTTCATCGTCAGAAAACCTTTTGCTGTTGGATTTTGTTCGTACTTGTTAAGATACCTGCGCTCCTTTTATTATTAAAAAACATTGCGGAAGTTAACTGTTTTACTGCAATACGGCATCCACAGAAAAAAAGCCATTTGATGCTAGGACTCGCACACTGAAGAAGGTGGTTCGGATGGCAGACCATGGCCTACGGCCAATTGAGCCTATTCCGGAAAAAGGGATGTTCTATCGCCTTTGTAGAAACTATAACCACTCTCATTAATAAGTGGGATTTAGATTAAATGTGGGGTAGTAAATTGGCAGTAGGGCTAGCAATCTCACGAGGTCATGAGAAACCAACTCGATCCAAGCAAAATGGCTTGACATCCATGATTTTCTGGGTATAATGTTAAAGACTTCAACAAGGCTCTTTACAAGTTGGCTATGGCGTTACGCTCTGGAAAGACTGATTCATAATAATCTAAGCTTTTATGAGAATACTTTGTCTGCATCATTAAATTGGTATTAATGCTATCCCAATGTCTCTTTCCTTTCTCTCCTTCACGAGTTCATGTTTCTCGGGTACACTTCTTGATTAACAAGTCGTTAAGCGAGAGAACAAATGCCAGATGCTTTCAGAAAAGTAGAGTGAGATAGAGATAAAGAGGGACTAAAATATTAATATAAATGTAAGTAGAGAAATACCTGGCCCTGGATCCCCATCTGCATTGCAACAATTGGGTCCAAGATCACCCCACGAATTGGACATCCCATAAGATAAGCTTAAGTTAAATGTAAAATAGAAAATGAATTAGCAAATATCAAATATCAAAATTCAACTTCCCTAAGACTGAATGTAAAGTATGAAAAATGAATGATTATTAAGTTGGAAACCTTGTGCATGAGTAAGAACATGCACAATGCTGGCCACTTTCGGCGACTTGCATGAAATAAATAATACGCAATGGTGCACCTATTGCTAACTTAGACTTAGTTATAGAAATGTTCAAGAGGGAAGCGCAATGGTGATAATGCATTTATGTTAAAAGAATGGGACACACTTGAATCCAGGTGTGGGGCATTGCTTGTTTCAAAGTAAGGGTAACATTCAAGTGGGATTTGGAAGTTGAAATTGTTTATGCCCAAGAGGCTAGTCTTACTTGGAGTCAACCCCTTACAAATTGAGTATGAACGTAGTTGTGCTTGAAACTAACTGCAGAGCTTGCAATTAAGACATGAGATCCAGGACACTAGACTGGATTCCAAGTATCATGTGGGCTGCCAAGGGTTTTGAGCTAAGCCCTGGCCAATTTTTGAATTTTCCAGAATTGGCATTTTCAGATGGCAATTTTGTCAAATATGACTTCTTACTTGTGTTGCTGCAATATGATATATGAAAGACAATGCTAAATTAGGCTGATTTCTACGTGTATGTATTTGTCTCTAGAATTTTGATTTAGGTTTTATTCTTCTGTAGCCACAATTTGTTTTATATAATGTTTGAGTGAGAAAAAAAAAACGTCTTCTTCTTTAAAGTGCAGCACATGATTTATACAGAACAATTAGAGTTGACAACAGTGTTCTGCTGTTCATAGCAATCTTTTCTCTTAGCTTAAAATGGGTATTGAGCATGATTGTCATGGCAATTGCCAACTATATGGGCACCATTTCACCCACTAGTAAATCGCATACGGAATTTAAAACACTTTTTAATACTGGCTCATAGCTTCATAACTCTCCCCACACGAGCACTCATCTTCAGGGTCCAGTTTAGACACCAGTTTCAAATTCCAAAACTAAAACGCCTAGATTGCAAAACCTGTCATTCTACTGCCGTGCTTATTCTACCATTTTGGATGCTCGAAGGACAACTAAAATTTTCTGAATTGCTACGATTTGGCTATTCGAAACTAATATTGAACAGAAAATGAGTACCTGTAAGAAGATGCCCTGCTTCATGAACTAGAATCCGGCGCTTATATGGAGGCCAGTAACTAGATATTTGGGCCAAGCAGGAACCTCCAAGAAAAATAGAGTCTAACATGGCCAGCCCCAATATGGCGGTGAGATTAGGTCTTACATCTATATCCTTGGAGAGTAGAAAGGACACCCCTCCGAGAAAAGCAACTAAGACAGCAGTAGAGGTTCCAGAAAGACCCCACTTCTTCGGGGAAAGCTTAGATGCTGTGGAGAAAGTATGTAGTAGGTGAGACTGTGAAAAAAGTCTATTTTATCAGGCATCTTGATCTTTCAATCAGAGCTCTATACCTTCCAAACCAGTAGAAGACTTGAGAATTGTTGGCGTAACATCTCTTGGGCCTTCCAGCACTGCCAACATAATATACTGACAAATAGATCAGGAATGAAAATTAAAGAGCAACAATAACATAGAACTGCTGAACAAGAACATGTACATGTACATTTTCGAATCAAAACACGTAAGCGCGAATAAAGGCTTGGTTATTAGCTGATGCAAAGTAAATACAGACAGGAGTAATCTTCACCAAGCTGACCTTAAAATTATTTTAATTCAAATACATCCTCCAGATATGTTTATGCTAATTACACTGCACCCTTCAAAGTTCAAACTATTTTGGATCATTCAATCTCTCTTGAGAAATCCCACATGCCCAATATATTTCACAAGTCGAACTCTATGTCCATTCAAACAGAATTTCCTCTACTGGAATAGAGATGATTATTTCGCAATAGCAATGCCCCAATGGGCATCAAGTCCTTCAATCGCAACTTATAAGATTCAACAAAAAAGTACTACATTATAAAAAAGGTCTTGTAAAACAAAAACTTAGGTGATTAACTACAACAATATATAAAGTAAATTCAGCTTCCAAACAATTTGACAAATCTTCCTATAGCAAATGCTGAGGAAGGGGAACAAGTAGCAAGATTTTGCCCAATTCAATGAACTCGGTATAGTGCCACCAACAAAGCGTCTGGGATGCCCAGAAAGCAAAGGCTATCTTTAGATGGCCAGTCCATGATTAAGCAAAAAAATCTTCCTGAACAGCTTCTAAATCAACTTCAAAGCATTTTAAAAAATAAATAAATGGGAAGAGAAAAAAAAAATTACCAATATTCCTGCACTTTCCGAAATTTGATAACAAGCCACGTTCTTGAAGAAATCTATAAGTACTTGCCACAAGCTTCATATCATCGGCATTTAAACAAGCATCCAAGACTTCCCAGTCCTTTTCTGGCCTCAACAAACTCAAATCATTATCAACATCCAAATAAGGATCAATAGAAGTAGAAGAAGAAGATTGTTTTTGAATTTGAGGGTTGTCGAGTGATTTTAAGAATCTAAGAGCTCGAGCTAAGTCTTTTTGTTTAACTGCTTCTTCATAATCTTGCCATTCTCTAACAGCTCTAGTTCTATTTGATTGTATTTGTTTACTTCTCTTATGATTTGGAAAATTTAAACCTGAAATTAATGGAAGGTTTTGAAATGATGAGAATCGAGATTTTAGAGGAGGTGGGTTAGTAATTGAAGGTGAGGATATTGTAAGATTCATCAGACTGGTGAAGCAAAGTGCCATAGGGTAAAAACGATCAGTCTCTTCTGAGAAATGAATGGTTCAGCTCCGGAATAACACAGCAAACATACAATAGTTTTTGGGCCACTCCGTTTCGATAGATGCCAAATCGGTAGAACCGTTGTTACATTATCGGTAAAGCTCAAACACCATACTACTATTCAAGAGATGGTTTTTCTTGTTGTTTCTATCGTCATTGCTGGGATATTATTCAAGAGGATTTGATTAAGGCTGTTACTTTTTGTTGGAGTACTGGTCATATTCCAAAGTAAGAGGTGCTAATACTCTTCGTAATTTTCGACCTATTGGCATTAGTAATTTTTTCTTTAAAATTTTTACTAAGATCCTTGCTACTAGACTTGGTAGTGTCTTGGATAACCTTGTTTCTGAGGAACATGTAACCTTTATGAAGGGTCGTAATATCCATGAAAACATCAGTTTGGCTTCAGAAATGGTTAATGAACTTCACATCAGGCGTAAGGATGGCAACATTGGCCTTAAGCTTGATATTTCCCAGGCTTTTGACACGGTAAGTTGGTCTTTTGTGTTGGAAGTTTTTCGCCTGTATGGTTTCTCTTAACAATGGTGCACTTGGATTCTTAATATTTTGAATTTTGCGATAATCTCTATTCTTTTGAATGGCAGTCCGGAGGGTTTTTTCAAAATTAATAGAGGTTTACGTCAAGGAGACCCCCTTTCTCTTTTGATTTTTGTCTTGATTGAAGATGTTCTTAGCAGAAATATTACGAAACTTTTTATGGAGAAAAAGATGTCTCATATGGTTACAAGAGGTGGTATCTCCCCTACTCACCTTTTCTTTGCTGATGACATTATGATTTTTTGCAAGGGCAATCTCGAGAGTCTTCATAATCTTGTGGATTTGTTGGGAAAGTATCAATCAGCTTCTGGCCAAACTGTGTGTAGGCAAAAAAAACAAGATTTATTATGGTGGTGGTTCTTTGAATAGACGGACTTATCTTGTTGATTACTTGGGTATGAGTGTTGCCACTTTTCCTGACCGGTATCTGGGAGTTCAAATTATGCCAGGCACTGTTAGATATCATCATATTTCGGAAGTTGTTGAGAAGATTAAAACACAGCTTGCTGGTTGGAAAGGTTTTTTATTATCTTTTCATGACTGTATTGTGCTTGTTAAATCTGTTATTGCTAGTTATTATATTCACAACATGGCTATTTAAAAATGGCCTTGCAAATTCATTTTGCAATGTGAGAGAGCAATTAGGAATTTTATTTGGACGGGGGATTCTAATGTTAGTCGTGTTGTGGTTGTAGCATATGATAAAGTCTGTTGCCCTTTTGAGGAGGGGCGTCTGGGCTTAACTCGTATGGCTACTATGAACAATGCTCTTCTCATGAAGCTTTGGTGGAAAATTCACACTTCAAAAAAGAAATGGGCCGGATTTCTTCGTGCAATTTTTTTTGGTAGGAATGGTCTCATCAAGGTGAATGGTTTGAAGTCTTCTATTCTTCCGGGTATTAAAAAAGTGTACAAGATTATTGAATCTAACACTAAAGTGCTGCTAGGAGATGGTAGAGATACTTCTCTTTATTATGATGCTTGGTTCTCAAATAAATGTATTGCTGACATCCTTAACGACTATACTTTGGATAGAACTGTGTTGGTAAGTGCTATTTTGATTGACGGGCGTTGGGAAATCCCTGTGGAGCATTTGGATCGTATGACAGCTGCTGGTCTTGATGTTAATCGGTTTCCTGCTCCTTTGGAAGGTGGTGATTCAAGGATTTGGATGCCGGATCTCAAGGGGAACTTCACTGTTAGTTCAACAAGAGATTTAATCCGCCAGAAGTATAACAAGTTTGCAGGCGCGTCTCTTTTATGGAGGAAGGAAGTTCATCCTACCTTAGCTGCCCAGAATTGGAAATTTCTTCGTGGTGCTTGCGCTACTTATGACATTATCCAGACCAGGTTTAAAATTTAACTTGCAAGTCGTTGCAGCTTGTGTGGAGTTGCGGAAGAAACTATTGATCATATCCTTTTCCATTGCACCTTTGCTGGCCGTGCTTGGAACTGGATTGTTGATATTTTTGATTTGATTCCTAATGCTAACCTTGTAGTGTCTTGCAAAGCAGCTAAGGGGAGGAGCACAATGATTCATGACATGTGGCTAATTGCTAACCTTGTCATCAGGTCAGAACTGTGGGTTGTGCGCAATAAGGCAGTATTCCAACATCAACTTCCAAACTGGAGTATTTTTTTCAAACGCGTGTTGAAACTGATCCAAGACTTTGTTGTCCGGCTTAAGGGCTTCATGCAAAACAGTCTTGGAGATGTAACAATCCTTGATTATTTCTGTGTTAACCATAGAAGGGTAAAGCTTCTTCAACCAACTAAATGTTATTGGGAACCTCCGGAAGAGAATGAGATCCAACTTTGCTGTGATGGGGCGGGGAGAGGGAATCATGGTGTTGCCGGTGCTGGTTTGGTGGCAAGAAACGTGAGCTATGCAGTTCTTGGAGCTATGTCTATTGGCCTGAGAGTTACTACAAACTATTTGGCAGAACTTTATGGTATTATTGTTGGTATGGAGTGGGCTGTAAGATGGGGAATTAGGCGAATTTACATTCGGTCTGATTCTTTTAGTGTTGTTGAAGCTTTGAAGAGTGCCAATATTAATTCCTTGGTTTGCTAGACAAAGGTGGGTGGCAGTTTTTAGGAACTATGATACAATAAGGTTTATTCATACCTATAGGGAGGCGAATTTCTCTGCAGATGCTATGGCAAAAAGGGGATATCTTCTTAGTGAGGAGGAAGGTTTACATTATGATGGAAGACCTCATTTTTTGATTTCGGTTGAATATCCAAATGTTGCTTATTTTCGTTTCAAGTAGTTTACAAGTTTTTGGGGTTGTTGTGACCTCTTTTCTTGTGAACTCTTCTTTGTAAATTTGTTATCTATTAATACAAATTTTTGACTTATCAAAAAAAAATCAAACACCATACTACTACATTAGTTTGACAGATTGTCGTGCTAGACTACCAGCGAGCAAGGGAGACGAAGTAGATAGGGGATGATTGTATTATAAGGGGTGCAAACTAACTCTATCTTCCAGGTCAAATTCTACAATATTGCGTCATCAGGGACTCCAACCTTGGACCTCCTGGAGCACATCAAATATTTGAAGAAAGGGGATGACCAGCTAAGCTAGCTACCCGTTTTTTAATCCTAATAATATTATTTATTTATTTATAAGAATTAAAAAGGTAAAGCAAACCTCAAACAGATAACATCAACTGAGAGCTAGTGTTGCTTTGCAGACTGCTAATTCTCATATAATCCATACCAAAGTTTTTTGTGTTTGACAATAGACTTGCCCTACTACTAACTTGAATACTACTTGTGCTAAAACTGAAATTGCCGGAGATAATATGAAACAAATTGTTGAAGCAATTGTGATCCCAAAACTTATTAAAATGATAGTATGTGCTAATCATAGCTAGACTAATCGCTACATAGTTATCTCTTTCCCTGATTGTACTCCATGTACCAATCTCAAAAACTTCCATCCATCGTGTGTCAAAGCTAAATCTCGATCCAACATTCTCAACATGCAAACTTTTGATCAGCTTTATCATGTGGTAAGAATTTGATTCAAATTCCATTCGCTACCTAACTCTAATCATATCATGCTACTCGTATTCAAGCGCTCGATGAAACCCTAAAATAGCCCAAGTGTAAGCTTTAGTTGATGCTCTTTGCTTCATTTTGCCATGGAGTTCATCACAAGTGAGACCTTGGCCAAAGTTTGAGCCCCTTGCTCCTCTGCATTTACTATTTCAGGTGACGTATAATCATAGAGAATCAAGCCCATGCCAAAATTGTTAATTGAATTATTTAGCATGATTGTTGCATCGATTTTCTTAATAATCCCCGTCAAGCCATTTTGCCCATTAAACGCATCGGAGCTTTCCAATTCATTCTGAATTCAATAGTTTGGCTTTCTGCTTCATCTTTTATGTAATCCACATGCATAGGATTTAGTTTACTTTTGTATCCGATTGCTTTCTAGGTATTTATAAAGATTATGATCTCCTTTGTAATGCTTCCGCATTTGGAATTATGTTCTGTAAAGAATCCATCAATTTCAATAAACATCACCATCTTCTCACTCGATCTTTCTCCTTCTCATTTCTCGATCTCGATCTCGATTCAAATGAAATGGGAATGAATTGAGAAAGAAAACGTAATGAAAAGTAGAAATCTTGTATTTGAACGAGTTCCAATTGGTCTTTTTGCCTAAAATGACTCCATGACCTAGTAAACCCTAGGGTACATCAAGCTTTCCATATATGCTATAAGACAATTGCACATAGTTCAGACCAGCCAAGAGTGGCTTATCTTTTATTTCTAATAGTTAAGATATAGGTGAGCCAAAGTCTATCATTTGGTTATAGACTTCATATGGGTCCAGTGGGGTTCTTGCCAAACTTGTTGAGCTAAGAGGAAGTGAATGAAGAGGTGAGATATCGTTTCCTTTTGACAATTACAGATTTTATAGGTGTTATCTATATAGCTCAAGAATATTCCCACCCTTTCCCCTGTGGGTAAGATGGAATGTGCAGCTTTCCACAAGAAGATTTTAACGATGGGGATGTTTCCAAGTTCCAGATAGCCATCCAATTTTTCTTATTATTATTTGACTTAGATTGACCACTATGGGTCAGTTCCCTGTATAAAGACTCAACAGTTAACTTCTCATCTTTGGTTAGTGGCCAAAAAACTTTATCCTCCTGGCCAAATTTTATATCAGTATTTAATATTTTGTTAGCAGTATTATAATTAAATAAACTATGGATAAGAAGCATATTCCACTAATCATTGTTTGACAGTAGATCAGCCACCTTTCCTAGAGTAGCGGTTTTGAGATTGGAACTTCCAAACCTTTGACCCAATTATCCTGTCAGATGTTTATTTAGCTCCTGACCCAACTTCTCATTTCTCAATTCTTTGAATGTTTTCTATGCCAGAGAGGATATCTTTCTATACCCATGAATCAGTGGGTTTCGGAATGGCTGACATATGTATTATGTCATTCTCAACAAAGTATTTAGCTTGCATCACTTGATCTCTTAGGGTATTAGGTTGTCCATCATTGTTTAGCCCATTTTGGAGATGATAGCATTGTTGAACTTTTCAACATTCAGGAAGCCAAGGCCTCCTTCTTTTAGGTATTTACAGACAACAATCCAGGCTTTCATATAAATTCCTTTAGATTTGTCATCTTTTTTTCCCATAAATAAATCCCTTTGGATTTTGTTCATTTTATCAGTAGTGGTTTTTGGTATTTTGAAAGTACTCATTTGATAATTGGCCATTGTAAAGGTAACATGTTTAATTAACCATTTTTCTAGCAGTATTTATGGCTTTGTTGTTCCGACCGGCCATTATGTGTTTGATATTATCTATCACATGATATAAAGATTTTACTTTTAATTTATTGGTGAATAGAGAAGATCCCAAGCCAGACTTAGCTAAGTTTATCATATGACCGCAGTTACTGAATTGAGTTGTTAGATTTAGCAGATTTTCAGCCTCAATTTTGTTGGCTTTGAGAAAATTATACAATCATCTGCAAATAACAAGTGGCTTATAAATGGGGCTTTTTAAACAATTTTTATCCCACGAAGGTTTCCTTTTTGCTCAACTTATATCAAGGTTCCAGAGAAAACCTCCGTGCCAAGTATGAATAGGTAAAGGGATAGAGGGTCCCCTTGTCTAACCCCCCCCCCTGTAGATTTGAAAAACTCACAGGGAACACGGGTTAGAAATATGACAAGAATATTGGTAGAGATTCATCGATTTGTTCTTTTGCACCATTAATCAGAGAGTCCCATCTTGGCCAAGATAGCCATCATAAAAGTCTACTCAACCCTATCAAAGGCCTTTGTGTTTGCAGGTGAAAATGGTTTCTGCTGATTTCGGTAATTGCGGGTGTGCAGGTGAGAAACAATTTAAACCCTAAACAATGTACTGCAAGGGAGTACTTTAGATTCGAAAGATCAATCTGTACAAGTCCGGCCTAAACCAAGAAATGGCCATTCCAGACTTGCTTCGGTCACAAAGTGGAGGAGAATGGGTTGGTTTTGGGGAGGGAAGCAAGGAAAGTGGTGAGACCAGAATAGTTGATTCTGGAAGAGTAGTTGGTTACTATGACTTGTTATCAGAAAAGTGAGAGAGCTCCCAAGGTGGGCTAGCAAGTAAGTATTTCTGAGTGTTGTATCTACCGTCTGAACCTTATTCCAATGGAAATAGGTAAGACCTATTTATACAAGTCGGAGTAAATACGTACCCTGGTCTCATTAGGGAGTGGGGAAGTAAATGGGAGGAGGTGGTAACCGTATGCATGGAATTGATGTTCCATAAAGTGGTTAACGCATGAAACTGCTAACGTTATGGAATTGATGTCCCATAAAGTTGTTAACGCATGCGCTTTATGTCCCATGAACGTTTCACACATAACTTCCCATATTTACTAACCGCCTCACCCTTATGACACTTCCTTATGTCAGGCGTAGTGTACGCCGCACGCTGTAAACCGCCAAACCAATACCCAAAGAGGATCCCCCAGTTTGTGTTGATGTCTCGAATGTTTTGGAAAACATGTAACACGTTTGTTGTGGCTTGGAAAGTCAAGCTCGGGAAACTTGCCAACCTGGTGACCTTCGACGGTCGAGATTTTGCATCTTGAGAGGAGGGGCAACCGTTGATCGTTGCACGCCCTCGTTTTGGTAGTCGCGTAGTGAGGGCCAACGCAGTGGCGCGGCTAAGCATGCCGTTGGCATGGCAAGGTTTGGCGTGGCCAAACTTAGGTTTTCGGGCCAAAGGTTACCATGTGTCGTCTGGTAACCTTGGATGGCTAGGATTTGCTCCTGGGATTGAAGGGCAACCGTTGATTGTTGCACGCCTTCGTTTTGGTAGCCGCGTAGTGACGGCCAACGCAGTGGCGCGGCTAGGCATTCCGTTGGCATGGCAAGGTTTGGCGTGGCCAAACTTAGGTTTTCGGGCCAAAGGTTACCATGTGTCGTCTGGTAACCTTGGATGGCTAGGATTTGCTCCTGGGATTGAAGGGAAACCATTGGTTGTTGCACGCCTTCGTTTTGGTAGCCGCGTAGTGAGGGCCAACGTGGTGGCGCGGCTAAGTTGGCATGTCGTTGGCGTGGCCAAACTTAGGTTGTCGGTCCAAAGGTTACCATGTGTCGTCTGGTAACCTTGGATGGCTAGGATTTGCTCCTGGGATTGAAAGGCAACCGTTGATTGTTGCACGCCTTCGTTTTGGTAGCCGCGTAGTGAGGGCCAACAGGGTGGCGCGGCTAGGGTTTAGACTTGGCATGTGGGGCCAAGGGTTCGCCTTGGGCGTGACTAGCTTTGGCTAGGTGCGATTTTGGGCTTGGCATGTGGGGCCAAGGGTTTGCCATGGGCGTATGGCGTGGCTAGGGCCAAGGCAAGGGCGTTTGGCTTGGCATGATGTGACTAGCATGGCTAGGGCCAAGGCAAAGTGCGTTTGGCATGGCGCGGCTAGCTTGGCTAGGTTTGGTTTGGCTTGGCATGCGGGGCCAAGGGTTTTCCATGGGCGTATGGCGTGGTTAGGGCCAAGGCAAGGGCGTTTGGCTTGGCATGATGTGACTAGCATGGCTAGGGACAAGGCAAAGTGCGTTTGGCATGGCGCGGCTAGCTTGGCTAGGTTTGGTTTGGCTTGGCATGCGGGGCCAAGGGTTTGCCATGGGCGTATGGCGTGGATAGGGCCAAGGCAATGGCGTTTGGCTTGGCATGATGTGACTAGCATGGCTAGGGCCAAGGCAAAATGCGTTTGGCATGGCGCGGCTAGCTTGGCTAGGTTTGGTTTGGCTTGGCATGCGAGGCCAAGGGCTTGCCATGGGCGTATGGCGTGACTAGCTTGGGCTAGGTGCGGTTTTGGCTTGGCATGTGGGGCCAAGGATTTTCCATAGGCGCATGGCGTGGCTAGCTTGGGCTAGGTGCGGTTTTGTCTTGGCATGTGGGGCCAAGGGTTTGCCATAGGCGCATGGCGTGTCTAACTTGGGATAGGTGTGGTTTTGGCTTGGCATGTGGGGCCAAGGGTTTTGGGGCAAAGATCGTTTGGTAACCTTAGACGGCCAGGATTTGCTCCTGGGATTGAAGGTCAACCGTTGATTGTTGCACGCCTTCGCTTTGATTGCCGCGTAGTGAAGGCCAGTATGGTGGCGCGACATGGGGCCATGGCGAGGTGCGTTTGGCATGGCACAGTAGGTGTGGCTGGCATGATTTTCCATTGGCACGGAGGTGCGGCTAGCATGGATGGCATTCTTTGGCGCGGTCGGTGTGGCTGGCATGATTTGCCATTGGCACAGAGGTGCGGCTAGCATGGTTGGCATGCTTTGGCGCGGTCGGTGTGGCTGGCATGATTTGCCATTGGCACACGTAGGGAATTAGGGTTTGGCTTGTCGTAACCCTAATTTGAAAAAGATACCCCTAGAATTATTTAGGGACACATTAAAGGTTTCAATAAATGTGCCTAGTAAATGCTTGTTACTTTAAATGTTGTGACATCATTGTCTGCTAGGGTTTAGTGTTTTACGATTTTAACCCTAAGCTAAAAACCACCATCAACATTAAGTCCCCTGCTTAGCTCGGAACAGGTGCCTTGTTGCGAGGTAAGCATATGATGGTGACAGACAAGAACGGAATCGAGGTGTAAATTATTGCAAAGATGGTCCAGAGAATCCGACTAACCTTTTTGAGTGGTAAAGAGAGTTTTTGGCTTCCCGTGTTGGCGGCCCTGCATAAGTTGTACCGGGAATGCAGACCGTGGAGTGGTGAGATGAAAGTTACCGGCTTGATCTGGTCGTACATCTCCAAGGCAAAGGGGGCGCGGTCTTGGAAGGCGACGCAAGTGGACGGCTTGGCTCGAGGGGCCAAGAGGTGGCGTGGTCTTGGTGAGGCAAACGCGCGTGGATGATAGGGTCGCGACAGTGAAGCAGGCGGCTTGGTATAGTGTGGCCTTGGCAAAATGAGACGTACCCGGACGGCTAGGCGTGGTGGGGCCGCGACAAATGGAGCAAATGGCTTGGCAGGGGGGGCGCGACAATGGCATGGTGGATCGTGCAAGGGAGGCTAGGCATGGTGGGGCCGTGGTGTGGCGTGAGTGGTCTTGGACGTGGAAATTGGTCTTTGCGGGACTGGTTTCCTCTTTTCCTTCCTTGGCTCAAAATTGGAAATCCTTTTCTTGTTCGAACTCCCAAGTATCACGCCTATAAAGAGGATGGCTGGCCTCTCCCTTTGATTCACGCCCTTATTGTTTCTTCTTTTGTTGCTTGGTAGCGGTGAAGCGGGCGAGCGGATTAGGTATGTCTTCCAGTACTTCCTCTATGACTTGCTTTTCTTTTGTTTTCTTGTGTTGGTGAAAAAAACCCTAGTTGTAGGTGTACCTTTCCATGACCGTAGTAATGTTGGTGTGAATCCTAGCCACATGTATGTCTTGCACGCGCTCATAGTAGTACTTAGGCATGAATACCATAGTAATGTTGACCGCCTCAACTCGTTGTGTAAGGTAAGCACGCGATAGTAGTTTGCCATCCCTTTCCCACGAAAACCTAGTTTTTAGGGTTTACTCCTTGTTTTGGTGTGGCCGTGGGCATGGTTCCCCTGGTGGGTCACTCCTCCTCGGTTGGACAAGAATTCTATGCCGCAGGGTACGGCCTTGAAACAAACTGGCTTGCGTCTTGGGTGAAGATAATTTTCGTGCGCTTTCCGTAATAATCTCTCTTCGTATTGTTCCGTTGTAGTTGCTTGGAAAGCGGAAGTACTGTGAGAGAATCTTTATTATGACGTCGCTTAAGAAAAATTCTGCCGTACCGAAGGATGTTGGTAATTCCAAGCCAAACGTGGCTGATGAATTCTTCACGATAGTCTCTGCCAGGAGAAGTCCACTTAAACATGCGCCACTGCTTTTGACCGGTTCGGAGAGTGAGGGAGGGGACCGGTCGGTGCCTCCCGGAAATGTAATACGGTTTTGCCTTCAGAGGAAAGAGTATTCCGCCTATCTTATTGATTTCAAAATCCCAGTGAGTCCACTGCATTCGTTTGATAAATGGGTGCACTTTATGATAAGTCAAGAGTGCGTAAGAGCTAATTTGACCAAGGCGCAAATCATTGATGTTGTCACAGCCTCTGCATCACTTCAAATTAGGAAAGATATCCCGAGCTTGGTTGCTTTCATCTTCAGGTGGTGTCCAGATACTCATACGGTCATATGTAGGTGGGGAGAACTGACCATATCCTTAGAAAGTGTGTCTATCCTGCTGAATCTTCCCATGACAGGAAACCTTAAAACCAAGATGTCTGATGATGAGGAAAAAATGCGTACCGCCCTGGTTGCGAAGTCGAAAGGGTTTGTCCGAAAGGAGAACGAGACGAAGTGTTTCTATGCCTTGTGGATGTCTCAATGGTTTCCCGATGAGCTGGCACCGGATCAGAAGAATAGTACATTCCACGTCGCGGCATTCTTGGCTCTCTGGTTATCCCGGGATATTTTCGATGATGGCTCTGGTAAGAAGGAGATAAGGCTGTAACTCATCAATTTTGCTATAAGATTGGCGAAAGGAGTCGTTCTCCCCATTGGCGGCTTGTTTCTCGGTTCTCTGTACACACACTTCGATCATTTGGATATGGACATGCGTGCTTCAAACGGTTACATGAAAGTGGATTCGTATGTTCATGTTGCTTTTCTCCAAGCGTAGCTATGGAGCATTTTGAAAGATATGCTCCTAAACCGTTGGTTTCAGTTCCCTCTTCTTTGGGTAGTTCGAGAATACTTCGCTGGTCGAATAGGCGCCCAAGAGTTGGCTCAAACCTGGCCGATTTCCTTGATAACTCGTGCGCCGCTAATTTTAGTCCATGGGCCCCAGTGTGTACATCCATAGCCCAGGTTAATACTTTTGCTTCTGCTCCAAACATGTATTTGCTTTCTGATGGAGGGAATCTGGGCGTCGGTGAGATTGTATTCATGCGAAGTTGTACGTCTGGCTATATACGTCTTTCTTTCGAGGATCGTGTCAAGCAGTCTTTTATAATATTGAGCGAGCAGCTCGGCATATGGGTTTTGACCAAGGGGTCCCTCTCGTTCGTCAGCTGGTAGCTCCAGAGGGTTCATTATCGGACATTCTTGATGCTAGTGTTCTTGCGCCGGGCAGAAGTATCCCTTTCTTGGTTTCGGAACGAAATCCGTCGACTACCTCCAAGTATAACGCATTCTGGTAGAGTGAATTCCTCGTCATCCAGGAATTTGTGAAAGCCATAGTGGAGAACACTCGTGGTAGGCCTTCCGCCGAGATTTTAGCAAAACATCCGTTGTTGAGTGATACTTCTTTAACCAAAAGGAAATCCGTCGGTCTGGACGTGGACAGTCCCCAAGTGAAGGAGCGAAGGTCTAAGAATCGTGCAGGCAGCTTTCAGTCAGACTCCATGGTTCTGCCGACTTTTAGTTCATCCAATATGCGGGTACGTACGACTCTACTCTTGACCTTGGCCTGGATCATTTATTTCCTTGTTCCTTTTCTGAGAATGCGCCCTTGTATTCTGTCCAGGGTCTCAGTAGTACGAACGCCTTTGCCAAACTTACGAGCAGTCAGAAAACATCATTTTTCGAAACAGAGAGCAGCGTTGCAGAGCCTACCCATGATGACGCGGAACTCGAAAAGGATGAGAGTTCAGGGTCTAGCGGTGGCGAGAGCAATTCTTCCGATAGCAGTGTTGAATCTTCGTCTAGTCAGTCTGAAACTGAATCGGTGAGTCCCCTCCATGTTTTTCTTTTTTCCCCTTTTTTTTTTTTTTGTTTTTTGCAGTAAGACTAAATTTTGATTTTTAGGAGGAAACCGTTTCTGGGGATGATCTTGAAGTGGAAGACCACCAGAGTAAAGACGTAGCCGTACTTCCCACTGCGTAAACTGTGCCAGCTAGCGGCTTGGACATAGAGATTCATCGTCCCGAGGGTGCTGCCGTGACTCAGGTGGAGGAGAGCACTTCGGGGGGTGAAATCGTAGTTAGGGATCTCCCGCCAGTTGTTGATTCAGTTGCAGGTGCCACCTTCAATCCTCCGTATCTGGCCCCTTTCCCAGGTCATGTGTTGATTGGTGGATTTAGCGTGCCAGCTAAATATGCGACATTGTACACCAAGATTTGGGAAAGCTATGGTCACATTGCCACGACTAAGAAGATCACTAGTCGACATGCGTTGGTCAAGCGTGTGGAGGAAGCCTTGTCTTCAATTGATGAGATGTGCAACGTGACTGGTCATACAATTTCTGAGGATGTAATCTCGAGCTGGAAGTTCCATTGTGACATGTGCGTGGGCTTCGAATTCAACATTCCTTGGTTCGTTGAAGGTCACTCTGATGTTGAAAGGTCGTTGGCTGGAGAAGTTGAAGGTCCTTCCGCGGACATGATGAAGAAGCAGGAAGCAGAATTCAAGAAGTTGTGCAAGAAGATGAAACTTAAGAGGGTGGCTCTCCAAAGCACGAGGGAGGCTTTTTCCAAAAGGAGCAAGCCGCTGTTAGAAAACTTCCCTTGAATATATATCTATCTTCTAGACCTCTTATCTTTAGGTTTTTTTTTTTTTTTTGAAGACAAATGAGACACCTGGTTTTGGTTTTTGATTTTCTGATTTTCTCGGGTTAATAGATGAATGCTACCTTGACGGTTTTAGATTATATATATTTTTGAATGAAATATTTAGAATTGAATTGTCTTTGGCTATGAATGAAAGTGATGCAGACATCCCAGGAAAACATGGAACCGTGTGTTGGTAGATGACATGGGATGAAACATGGCTATAGGTTTTATCAGAACTTGAAAAAGCAAACCACGTATTTTTATCTACATATAAGACTTACTCGGTTTCGCAGGTCTTCTGATGAGAATACACTTTCCGGTGTATGACCAAGTTTTTTTTTTTCCAAAAAACATGGTCACGGGAAGTCCCAGTCTTCCGAGTCGTTGTTGAGTTGTCTGATAACTGCGCTGTTAATCCCTGGGCGGATCGTTTTGCTTCCGACCTCGAGAAGTCCCGTCATCCCTTGTCGTCATGAGATAATCGAGCCGAGCCGAGTGGATCGCCTTCCTCTACCATCTTGACGTCTGGGTCGAAGAATGAGATTGCTGGTTGAAAATTGATATTGCAACCGAAAGATCGAACCTCCCGCTGTGGTCGCCAATTGTTTTTAGGTAAAAATGGTTTCTGCTGATTTTGGTAATTGCGGGTGTGCGGGTGAGAAACAATTTAAACCCTAAACAATGTACTGCAAGGGAGTACTTTAGATTCGAGAGATCAATCTGTACAAGTCCGGCCTAAACCAAGAAATGGCCGTTCCAGACTTGCTTCGGTCACAAAGTGGAGGAGAATGGGTTGGTTTTGGGGAGGGAAGCAAGGAAAGTGGTGAGACCAGAATAGTTGATTCTGGAAGAGTAGTTGGGTTACTACGACTTGTTATCAGAAAAGTGAGAGAGCTCCCAAGGTGGTCTAGCAAGTAAGTAGTTCTGAGTGTTGTATCTCCCGTCTGAACCTGTTGTTCCAATGGAAATAGGTAAGACCTATTTATACAAGTCGGAGTAAAGACGTACCCTAGTCTCATTAAGGAGTGGGGAAGTAAATGGGAGGAGATGGTAACCGTATGCATGGAATTGATTTTCCATAAAGTGTTTAACGCATGAAACTGCTAACGTTATGGAATTGATGTCCCATAAAGTTGTTAACGCATGCGCTTTATGTCCCATGAACGTTTCACACATAACTTCCCGTATTTACTAACCGCCTCACCCTTATGACGGGCGTAGTGTACGCCGCACGCTGTAAACTGCCAAACCAATACCCAAAGAGGATCCCCTAGTTTGTGTTAATGTCTCGAATATTTTGGAAAACATGTAGCACGTTTGTTGTGGCTTGGCAAGTTAAGCTCGGGAAACTTGCCAGCCTGGTAACCTTCGACGGTCGAGATTTTGCATCTTGAGAGGAGGGGCAACCGTTGATCGTTGCACGCCTTCGTTTTGGTAGTCGCGTAGTGAGGGCCAACGCAGTGGCGCGGCTAAGCATGCCGTTGGCATGGCAAGGTTTGGCGTGGCCAAACTTAGGTTTTCGGGCCAAAGGTTACCATGTGTCGTCTGGTAACCTTGGATGGCTAGGATTTGCTCCTGGGATTAAAGGGCAACCGTTGATTGTTGCACGCCTTCATTTTGGTAGCCGCGTAGTGAGGGCCAACGCAGTGGCGCGGCTAGGCATGCCGTTGGCATGGCAAGGTTTGGCGTGGCCAAACTTAGGTTTTCGGGCCAAAGATTACCATGTGTCGTCTGGTAACCTTGGATGGCTAGGATTTGCTCCTGGGATTGAAGGGCAACCATTGGTTGTTGCACGCCTTCGTTTTGGTAGCCGCGTAGTGAGGGCCAACGTGGTGGCGCGGCTAAGTTGGCATGCCGTTGGCGTGGCAAGGTTTGGCGTGGCCAAACTTAGGTTGTCGGTCCAAAGGTTACCATGTGTCGTCTGGTAACCTTGGATGGCTAGGATTTGCTCCTGGGATTGAAGGGCAACCGTTGATTGTTGCACACCTTCGTTTTGGTAGCCGCGTAGTGAGGGCCAACAGGGTGGCGCGGCTAGGGTTTAGACTTGGCATGTGGGGCCAAGGGTTCGCCTTGGGCGTGGCTAGCTTTGGCTAGGTGCGATTTTGGGCTTGGCATGTGGGGCCAAGGGTTTGCCATGGGCGTATGGCGTGGCTAGGGCCAAGGCAAGGGCGTTTGGCTTGGCATGATGTGACTAGCATGGCTAGGGCCAAGGCAAAGTGCGTTTGGCATGGCGCGGCTAGCTTGGCTAGGTTTGGTTTGGCTTGGCATGCGGGGCCAAGGGTTTGCTATGGGCGTATGGCGTGGCTAGGGCCAAGGCAAGGGCGTTTGGCTTGACATGATGTGACTAGCATGGCTAGGGCCAAGGCAAAGTGCGTTCGGCATGGCGCGGCTAGCTTGGCTAGGTTTGGTTTGGCTTGGCATGCGGGGCCAAGGGTTTGCCATGGGCGTATGGCGTGACTAGGGCCAAGGCAAGGGCGTTTGGCTTGGCATGATGTGACTAGCATGGCTAGGGCCAAGGCAAAGTGCGTTTGGCATGGCGCGGCTAGCTTGGCTAGGTTTGGTTTGGCTTGGCATGCGGGGCCACGGGTTTGCCATGGGCGTATGGTGTGACTAGCTTGGGCTAGGTGCGGTTTTGGCTTGGCATGCGGGGCCAATGGTTTTCCATAGGCGCATGGCGTGTCTAGCTTGGGCTAGGTGCGGTTTTGGCTTGGCATGTGGGGCCAAGGGTTTTCCATAGGCGCATGGCGGGGCTAGCTTGGGCTAGGTGCGGTTTTGGCTTGGCATGTGGGGCCAAGGGTTTTGGGGCAAAGGTCGTTTGGTAACCTTAGACGGCCAGGATTTGCTCCTGGGATTGAAGGGCAACCGTTGATTGTTGCACGCCTTCGCTTTGATAGCCGCGTAGTGAAGGCCAGTATGGTGGCGCGGCATAGGGCCATGGCGAGGTGCGTTTGCCATGGCGCAGTAGGTGTGGCTGGCATGATTTGCCATTGGCACGGAGGTGCGGCTACATGGATGGCATGCTTTGGCGCGGTCGGTGTGGCTGGCATGATTTGCCATTGGCACATAGGTGCGGCTAGCATGGTTGGCATGCTTTGGCGCGGTCGGAGTGGCTGGCATGATTTGCCATTGGCACAGAGGTGCGTCTAGCATGGTTGGCATGCTTGGGCGCGGTCGGTGTGGCTGGCATGATTTGCCATTGGCACAGAGGGTGCGTCTAGCATGGTTGGCATGCTTTGGCGCATCGGTGTGGTCGGGCATGATTTGCCATTGGCACGAGGTGCGGCTAGCATGGTTGGCATGCTTTGGCGCGGTCGGTGTGGCTGGCATGATTTGCCATTGGCACAGAGGTGCGGCTAGCATGGTTGGCATGCTTTGGCGCGGTCGGTGTGGCTGGCATGATTTGCCATTGGCACAGAGGTGAGGCTAGCATGGTTGGCATGCTTTGGCGCGGTCGGTGTGGCTGGCATGATTTGCCATTGACACACGTGGGAATTAGGTTTTGGCTTGTCGTAACCCTAATTCGAAAAAGATACCCCGGTAATTATTTAGGGACACATTAAAGGTTTCAGTAAATGTGCCTAGTAAATGCTTGTTACTTTAAATGTTGTGACATCACTGTCTGCTAGGGTTTAGTGTTTTACGATTTTGACCCTAAGCTAAAAACCACCATCAACAATTTGACATATGTATTTTTAACCCCCATCCATTATTGTTTGTCCCTTATAGTTCTCATATTATGTATAACTTCATGGGAAACCATAGTATTGTCATTTATCTGTTCTCCAGGTATAAAGGCAGATTGGTATGGGGAGATTTTTTTTACTCGGTAATGGCGTCATTCTTTGAGCAATGATCTCATAGATCAACTTATAGGTAATATTGCATAAGTAGATAGGTATGAAATCCCCAGGGGAGTATGGGAACCGAACCTTTGGAATGAGATATACAAAAGTTGAGTTCATCTCCTTTAGCATATACAATGTTTTAAAGAATTTTTGCACTAGACTAATGAGATTCTCGCCAATTGTTTCCCGGTTGTCCTGGAAGAAATTTGGTGGAAAACCAGTGAGACCATGAGCTTTGTTTCCTTCCATAGCAAACATGACACCTTTTATTTCACTAGGTTGAGGTTTCTCTAATAGGATTTCATTTTCTCTATTAGTTATGGTTTTAGGAATGAGATTTATCAAGTACATATTGATCTTTGGTTTTGTGGTAGTAGCCATGTTATTAAAATGTTCGGTTATACAATTTGAGATAGTTACCATGTCATTAAGCCAATTCCCGTTTTTGTCTTTCATGGTGTCAACTATCCATCCACCAAAGTATTTAATTAGACCATCTTTCCAACATGGTTAGTCTTTAGGATCATAAGACCATGATTAGAGCCTCTACATATTAGATGGTATATGGTGGATTTTGGAAACATTTAAATCCATTTGTCATTCCTTAGGGCTCTTCAATTTTTTCTTCAACTCTAGAGATGTCAGTTCTTTGGTTACTCCATGTGAAAGGATAACCACTAAATTCCATGTCTTGGAGACTCGTGCCAGTAATAATAGTATTAAAGATGTTTGCCTACCCTTTATCAAAAGGTATGGAACCCTTTTCTTTTCCCTTCGTATTTATCACAGCATTTAAATCCCCCATTACTAACCAAGGAATGTTGATGGTTTCAGCTATGTTTACTAACATTTTTCAGGAGTCCTTTTTCCCAATAGAAAGCAGACATCATGTATATAATTTATTAGCGCGATTGTAAGTGACAATAGCATTTATTTGATTATGAGTTAAACTCTCAATGTTAACTTTCAAATTATGTTTCCATAACTTGGACAAGCCTCCTGCCTGGCCTATAAGAGGAACCATCCAGTATTGTTGGACATTTACATCTTTCATAATAAAGATACTTGTATATGATTGTATATAAAGTTTCTCATTTTCTTGCACAATCAATATGTATATACCAAAGTTCTGTGTACCTCAAGAGCTCTTGAGTGATCTCAAAAATCAATACCCAAGATCAACCTAGAATGTAGCCGAATTGTACAAGATCAGAATTCCAACAAGCACAAGACTTGCAATCTATATTTCAAGATAAAAATTCAACAAGAACAAGTCTTGTAAGATTTCAATCAATTAGGGCCCGAAGACTATCTAGGTTGATTGCCTACTACTTGTAATATTCTTATCATAAAGATAAAACATAATAACGCGGAAAAAGAAAATAACACAATACACAAGAATTTGTTAACTAGTAAAACTGCGATATGCAGAAAACCCCATAACCTACCCCAGTTTGAAAACTGCACCATATTAAACATCTACAGACACTGTCCTACTATCAGACTTCAGACTGGAGCTGAGAACGAATTCACCGTTTGAGGAACTCAGCTTTAGTCGTGCTCCTTACGTCTCTAGATCTAACGTGATCCTATGCACTTAATTTCCTTAGATGACGTCCTTTACAGCCTAATAGTTGCTTCAACCTAAGTGAAGAATTTTGACACTTACCTAAGCCTATTGATCTCCTTTGAATATGTTCTAATTGAGGGAATGGAAATCTATTTACAATAGAAAAACCTCAAGGAAAAAATATTTTCTAGCAAACCTCAATGATTTGGATAACCTACTCTCTTCAAAAGTTAAAGAGAAGCTTAATCAATTATATCTCACAAGAACAATCCAAAAAAGTCAAATAAAAGTTTAGATATATATCTCGTGGAATCACAAAGTCTATACGAAAAGAACTTTGTGATATTTATCTATCTTGCTCTTGATATATAGTCTGTGAACTACAATAATTAATAAGAACAAGATCCGGATACAAGAAATATTAGGTAAAAGATATTTGATTGGGCTTCACGAATCCCCAACTGAAGTCTTCAAAGTCGTATAACCTAATACAGTTTCACAAGGAGACCTAGGTTATAGAAAACTACGCTGGCTTAGTAAATAGGACACAAAGTGCCAGAGGTTAAGAATTCCAATTCCAATTGCAAGAGTCATATATTTATGTAGATTATCAAGGCTTAAGGTTGCTTAGAATTCAAGCTAAACAATGTCTCTAATGATATGATTCCAAGTTAGAAAATCATATAAGCATGTGAGAAGTTTTCCTTGTATCAGAAGAAGAATATGTACTCATGTTCCGGTTGGTGACAGAACCGTGCACAATAGATGGTTCACAAGCACCAAGTAAGGTCGTGAACACCCTCAAACAATAATGGTGTTCAAGAACACTCAAGACTAAACAATAATCCATATGCCCAATAAGGTTTTGTTAATAAAGGTGTCTTAGAAGTGTTTATGAGAAATTAATCAAAAGTGTAAGGATGCCTTAATAATTTAAAAGTATACAGAACTATGTCAAAATCGACATGGAATGCATACCCTTTGCCAATTCATGTAATTTTGCCTTGTCTTAAAAGGCAAGGTATGCATAATGTTTACTTGTGTAAATTTTATAAGGTCAATTTAATTTGGGAACATTAATTAAATACCCCTAGAATATAAAGCCTTTACAAATACCCATGTCCAGTTTAATAAATACCCCTAAGGGGTATATTTTAAGTGGATAATGAAAATGAACTAGTATGTTCTTGACGCATGAAAATGTCAACCCAACCCCTCCGGAGGTTGAATTGACTTAATATAATTTTAGATGTGCCAAAACTAGACCCTAAAAACTTAAAATATACCCCGTAGGGGTATTTGTGAAGACTCCTGAAAAGGAGGGGTATTTATTCAATTTCCACATTTAAATAAAAGTAGTTTGTGAACAATAAATCCATGTTGACTAAGATTGCTAAAGATCCATGAACAACCATTGCTTGAATAATTTTTTGAGATTGATCAAGTCAAGTTTGAACTCGGAATTTCTTCTTTGCAATATTCAAATCATACTAAAATCAATTGATATGATCTCATAAGATATAATGGTGGAAACATTAAGTAAATCGAATAAGTCGGTCTTCATATACCTTTGTTGATAAGATTCTCGCAAATATTTTCGTTTGTACTTTAGTCTTCAATCTTTGAGGGTATCCGGTGATATCTGATACTCAACTACCATGCTCTAATCCTAGTTCGAGACTTGACATTATTAGATTAAAAATAAAGACATAGTTTTATGCAGCTAACATTAACAACAAGCTTGAGATACCAAAACTTGTGAGCTTGACCGAGCAATGCTCAAACATTATTATTATTTTTTAATCCAATAATACAAGCTCTTCACAACAAAGAAATCTGAACCACTTCAATGAACATTCGACCAACAACATCCTTAAAGTTTCCATCAGCAACATCATCAGGCTCCAATACTCTTATACTGGTACACACACCAATATTAACAAGATTTCCACAGACACAACCACAAGCCACTACAATGACACATAAGACACCAACATCAAAAATTTCCAAACCAGTGCAGATGAAGACCCAAACCGACCCCGACCAATTTCGTACGATGAAAACCGAGTTAAGTTATACCGGTTACCCAAGTTACTATTACTATAAGAAGTCATCCATAAATGGTTGGATTTATGGATCCTTTTTGATATAGCACGCGGAAGTAAATAGAAGTAGTAGCAGTAACAAGGGAGAATCCACTCCCAAAACAGTTAAAACAACTCTAATCCAAGAGTTAAAAAAAATGATAATAATCAATAATTTAGGATATAAAACAAGAAATAGGTTTGATACCAAAAGACTTACTTTTCCGCAAAAGATAATCATAAATGAGCTAATCCAAGCTGCTTACAATGATAAAACAATCGGCTATTTATAGCCAAAGGAACTGACCTGAACCACACTTATGTGTAGTTTATTCTAACGACTTAAATCCCTAAATATCCTGCTAAAAAAAACTTATCACTTATCTAGATATGGAGTTCCATATCTTATTTGACTCTGCAAAGCTAACAAACTTAAAAGAAATCTGAACAAACTAGAGTAAATCCTAACTAATGAGATTAAAAGACTAAATAATGGACCTGCATTGGCTACCAAGACCCGCATAAGAAAATGATTCAAATACGTCCGGTATCAGGCTCCCCCACCGTGACTAAACTCGCCTCGAGTTTCCTTATGCAGCGACCGTGTTAAACTTAGTACCTTTGCTGGCAGCAACAACAGTAAGAGTCTTGTTTGGAAGCACGCCTTTCTCCTCCTCGACTTGGT
>JAJJWW010003097.1:0-10451 GCA_023531295.1 Papaver armeniacum | reverse complement strand
ATGATCACCGGACCGTCGGTCCCTGTATTTCGTTAAATCTCTCCTTTTCGTTTTCCATTCTTCTGGCAAGACCTAGATAGGGGACCCGGGTAGAAAAATTGATGTAAAGACCTAGCTGGTCAAAGTTGGAGGTACCTTGATGAAGGACTTAGCGAAAAAGACCTGGTGTACATCAATCGACTGTAGAGGTTATGAATCCCGTCCACGAATTTCTGCTTGCATGTTGTATGCTCTGGAAGTGTAGAACCTCATATGTCGTAGGAATTTGGTGCTTGACCCCAAATTTGAAGCAGAGACCGATTTATCATATGAGAAAAGAATCACCCAATTTGAGTTGTCTAGTTTAGCCAAACAAGCGTGCACATTTGTAATTTGTAATCCCAAGTTTTCTGATTCCATGAACTTGAGTGTGGGAGGCCATATCTTTCGGCTCTGTATGTCTGATTGATGCGCCCTTTTGGTATGTTGTAGAAGAGACATAGACGAACATCTTTGGTTGAGGAAGTATTGTCCCATTCCTCACTCATAGGTACGTTTTTGTAAACCCATGGGTCAAGTATGTTGTACCTCATTTGTAAAGGTGATGAGAATATCTTGTAGAAGACTTTGGTTGTGGTTCCATCTTGTCATGCAAAGCTTTGAGAAGACTTTCATGTTAACATGTTTTCATGTCTACACATATTGATATGAATTATTAGGGCTTGAAGAAGTACGATCCATCGAGTAAAACTTCGAGAATAGATAGTTGATGAAGCTCGATGTTGCTCATAAGACCGTTGTTGATGCCGAGATCACGAATGATTACGCTCCGTAGATCCTTGTCGATGCCGAGATCATGGATGGTGTTCCTCTAGAGATTATTGTTGATGCCGATACCATGGTTGAA
Source organism: Papaver armeniacum (assembly GCA_023531295.1). NCBI lineage: Eukaryota > Viridiplantae > Streptophyta > Magnoliopsida > Ranunculales > Papaveraceae > Papaver > Papaver armeniacum. The sequence continues at coordinate 9,565 of JAJJWW010003097.1, read as the reverse complement.
GTTGCTCCAAAGACCGGTAAGGCTAGAACCATGATTATAGATATAATCTTTGCTCCTCCATCCAAATTGAGACATGAACTGGATTTGTCAAGGAGTCGACGTTGTTGCGAGATAGCACGTAGTTTTCATACTGGATGTGATTGGTGAAGAGAGGAAGTTCCTCAATCGTGCAGGGGCTTGTGATGTAGAGAAATTTCGTTGATGAAGTTTTACGGAATCACCTCAGGTTGCCTAGTTGGTAGGCTCCGTAAGATGGGTGTAAATGATGGCCTACGGTGATACCGCAAGTGCACGGTGTCTTGGTTGTAGGACCGAGCAAGTCTTGGGTCAACCACGAAGACTTGTGGTGCTGCCGAAATGATCTAAGGCTTGCCTAAACGAGTTTCAGTGACAATGTGACATCAGAGGTTTTGTCAGGCGACCGAGTTTGTTTAGTAACCAAAATAGTGAAATAAACCTAAGCTAAGGAAAACAAAGGACAAAAAGGGTTTGCTAGGTCTTCAAACGCCCACTAACTTCACTGTGTCTTTAGCTAATTGCATTACTCTTGACCTTGTAAATGGTAAGGGAGAGTGTCAAGTCTACCACTCACCTAAGGTGTTTCACCAATGGATGACTCATTCACAACTAAGGTATCAATCCTGAGTACTAACCGTCTAATGAAGAACAACTAGTCTAAGGATTAACAATAGTCAACTAAGATTGAGTTGCAAAAGATCATCATCATTGCAGGAATCTAACTACGGTCATCCATGGCATTGGCATGCACCGTGAGAGCAAAGTGTGATGTGCTAAGATGAATTCTATCCTAGAACAAATTAAGCATTCAAGAGAAAACAATCGGCATAATTAACACGGCGTAAACTAGGGCTTCATCTCAAACCCTAGCCAATTTGAGTTAAAACATGATAAAGGCAACAAAAGAACAAAATAACACTAAATGACCGGTGACCGCTAATCCAGCGTACAAAAACATTCACGTACACCTCCTATTTATACATCCGAAAAATATCCCAAACCCTAATTTCTTATAAAATAGAAATTGAAATAAAATGACTCTCACCCACTTCTCCGAATCGCTTTCTCCTCTTGTCTAATCACCTCGAGCTCCATGCGTGATTGATTGGTGAAACCCTAACCTATCTCTCTTTCTATTTCTCACTTAGTCTCTAGGGCGTAAACTATGAGAAAAAATAGAGGGAGGCAGTGGAGGTGGTTGTTGCGGGCCGGGCTTGTTGTTGTGACACGAGATGGTGGTGGCGATGGCTTGTCGTGTGAGAGGGAATGGTGGTGAAGGTGATGTTGCGTAGGGTTTGTCGTGTAATGGAGAAGGGGGTGGCGGAAGAGCAGAGGGAAGAAGAAAGAGAAGATGAAAAATGAAAATAGGTTGGTCGAGTGGGTAGTATAGGGTTAGGGATTTTTTGTGAAGGCATGAACATCAAGCTTTGATGAGACTGATGGAGCGAGCGTGGATTGGTTGGAGAAGATCTTAACTACGAGAGAGGTAGCCGGGCTTTTGGAGCGATCCGGTGTTGCGCGAGTACATCGAGGGCCAATGAGGCGCCAGTAGCGACCGTGGATGTGGATGAGAGAGATCTCAACGGTTTGGAGTGGATCGGAGCTCGGATCCGGTCGCGGGTTTCTCGACTCAAGCCCATGTCTTGTAGATGAGTTGCTACTTGTCATTGCAACCGTTGCGCCATGGCTTTTGGCTTCTCGCTCACATGATGCTCGACTCACTTCTTCGCTCTTTGGCTCCTCGCTTCTCCGAGCTTTATTTATTGCCTAAAAACACAAAATTAATTAATACAAATATTTATTCTTGAAAACAAAGAAAACACGAATATGGGATAATATCTCGATTTCTGTTTACAAAGATGAGTAAAATGCCAATAAAAAGGTGTATAAATATGCACTATTTGGCACTCATCACTAGTGTATGTTGGAAGGCCTCGAAAGATGTTTATGTTTAGCCTACGAGTAATAATCCTGAAGTGCACTGCGTCTCAGGAGACGTGGCAAGTACCGGGTCGAACCAGAGACTTGTGGTGCTCTGATTGATCTAATGGCTTCCTAAACCGATTTCAAGTGAAGTAGCACAACCGAGGTTTTCTTGCCGATAATGGCCGGGATGAAACGAAGTGACTCTAAACTAAGGTATAAGACAGTGATAGAGTTACTAGGTCTTCAAATCCACCACTAACTCCTATTATGTGTTTAACTAAGTTGAGCTTCTTGTTCCTATGGCGCTAAGGATAAGGTGTCAATTTTATCTCTTAACTAAGGAGTTTCTCCATGTAATGCTTCAAATAACAAATGAGGGTACTAACCCGCAGCACTAGTTGTCTAATTAAGTACAACTAGTCAAAGGAATTAGCATTTGGGTCTAAGGTTTGAGCCGAGGTACTCTCAATGTAGTTGTAATTTCAACTACAATGGATACAAGGCATCCATTGTGAGAGAAAACACTGGGTACTCTAATTGAAGACATAGTTATAGTTTAAGCATTCAAGACAGGTTCAACGAGTTTAAAACATAATATGGAATTAGGGTTTCACTTTGAAACCTAGCACACTAAATTAAAACATCAAAACACAATTAAACTACAATAAATCCTAATTGGTGCTCAAGCAGCCTGTGCATGAGTTTCTACACACACGCTTCACTGCTATTTATACATGCGTTCCCAAACCCTAATTTAATTCAAAAAGATAGAAAAATCGGAAAATACTCTCTCACCCATACTGAATCGTGCTCTCCTCTTGTCAATTCTTCTCAGAGCTCCATGCGTGGTTGATGTGGAAACCCTAGTTCAAACTGCCTCAACCCTAGCTTCTAGGTTGAGAAGCTAATGATGGAGAAAGTGTGAACTAGAGAGTGGAGATGGCATTCTGCGAGTTGTTGGTGGCTACGGCGGGTCGTGGCGAGATGGTGGTGATGGGGTAGCTCTGCAAGTGGTCTGGGGAAGATAGGAATGGGTTTTGCAGAGGTATGGGGGAAGAAGAGAAGATAAGAAAGAGAGAAGAAGAGAGGAATGGGTTTGTCGAATAGGGTATAGGGTGTTGTGTGTTGTGGTGTGAGGCGGACAATGAAGGAATGATGAGAAGGCCTCAAATGGAGCACTGGATGCAACGAGCGAGATCCGAACTAGGCAGAGAGACTTCGTAGTGTTTTGGTGTTGAGCGAGCATCAAGATATGATGAGGAAGTCGAGCTGGCGTAGGATGTGGCGAGTGAAGATCTTAACGGCTCGGGATGAGCGGGTTCGATCCGGGTCATGGGCCTGGAGTTGGATAGCTCGAGGCCATGTCTTGTAGATGAGTTGCTACTTGTCAAGGTTTGCAAGCGATGATAGCAAGCAGCGGCTTGGGCTTTCTCGCTCCATAGATGCTCGACTCCAATTCTTAGCTCTTGGCTCTCACTTTCTCCGAGCTTTATTTATTACCTAAAACACAAAATTAATTAATGACAAACATTTATTCTTAAAACAAAGAAAACACAAAATACGGGGTTATATCTCGATTTCGAGCACAAAAGATGAGTTAAATGCCAATAAAAAGGTGTATAAATATGCACTATTTAGCACTCATCAAATACCCCAAACTCGAATTTTACTTGTCCTCAAGTGAAACAAAATGAAAAAATCCTAACTATACCCCGTCGCGGGTCTCTCGAATGCATTTAGCGTATGCACTAAGCCTTTAAACCCTAGGTGTCCCTATTGGACAAGTTGTAGTCTCGTGAGGGTTTACAAGAGGTGTACCCACAAAACCTTCTCCAACTTCGGAGTGTAAGAGTCTCAAGCATCCAAGGAGCTATGAGGACATAGAGTTTCGCATGCTAGTAACAAGAAGTTAGAACTATCAAAACGCATTTCATCCTTAAGTCCGAGCGAGAAGTAACCATACCATATGAAAGAATTCGGATTCGATTGTGATCATAAGTCTCAACTTCGCCTCACCATTAAGATTTTATGATAATTGCACTCAAAAAGATCGCTTTTAGTCTCTCATGTGTGCAAAGCAGGAATAAGAGAGAAATTCCCGCACACGTTGTAGGTAAGAAGGATAACCTTCCAAATACCTTCTGGAGACTCCACAAAAGTGTGGACAAAAGAATCTTTTACGATGATCTCTAAGAAAGGAAATCAACCATTAGCAAGGGTGGGAGTACTCACTTACCTTCTCACCCGATCGGCAATTAACATCATACTCTCATAGGAACCATAGAAACGCCTTCAATCTTCGGGTCTTTTAATCGTGATGACGAACTTCAACTTTACAAAAACTTGAATTTTTTTTTTTTTTTTTTTTTTTTAACTTACAATAAAACTCAATTTTTCACAAACTTCATTAATTCTCATCCTATTTTCTTTTCTTTTCTTTTCTTTGTTGCTTGTAAACCTTGGACTATCTCAACTTTTCTCCCAATATTCTGATGATGCTCCGTTTGCTGACGATGATGTGTTTCTATGGGTCTGTTGATTGAGAGAGAGAGTGATGCTAACTGCAAATCGATATTTAGAAGGAGTTTTCGTCTTTAAACGTCACCCTCATGATTGACAAAAACTAGCACTCAAGAGATCAAAAGTAGTGCTGAAAATGGTGCAAAGTTGGGTAGCTCACCATTCCTACCCGGAATTGACGTACTATGACACACACACTCTAACAAACTTTTCTAGAAAGTTGCAAAAATTGAAGGTTGGTGCCTCACTTGATGTAAATGGGTAGTCTCCACTATGGGTGATCACAATTCTACTACCGAATATCTAAACACACCTAATTTGCCCTCCTGGTATGGTTAAATCCAACTTTAACGCTCTAATCAACTAAGAAACCCGATTGCGTTCTCCAAGACTTCCAATTTTGTTATTTCTAGTCGAATTTCTATGTAAACATAGCTAGAAGCATGCTAGTGACTCTAAAAATCTCTAAAAGTTGGAGGTTTTACAAAAGAGAGTTTTTTTTTTTTTTTTTTTTTTTTTTTTTTTTTTTTTTTTTGAGAATAAAAGATTAAAAAGACTAAAAATCTAAATGCAAATGCACCCCCAAACCTAAATCAAACATTGTCCTCAATGTGTCGACGATGATAAAATTTTAAAAGTCACATACCGAGAAAACTATGCCGATAAGAGAAAAGGGAAGAGATTACCGGATGTTTGGTTATGAGCAAGGTTAGAGCTTCATTAATCAAGGCTAGAATCCAATATTCTCAAGGAGATCATATCGGATTAGCACAAAATATGTACAAGAAGACTCAACCGATTCAAGAAAGAAAAATTTAACAAGTCCTACTGGATTATATACAATGAGAATTGACCATACACTAACAATCTAAAGAGTTGAGGATCAACCCAAAAGACGGTCAAAGTGCAAACATCATGATCTTTACAAATATAATATGAGAGTGCAAGTAAGACTCATGAGAATGGTTTTCCCCCAAACCTAAACTTGTGAACAGGTGTGTTTGTGAGCACAAAATCTTGCAATTTTAAAGGTACATCATGCAAAAGGTCTAACTCAAAGTGAGTTTTGCTAAGAACAGCATACACATACCAACCGTGGTTCCTTAAAAGTGTTATACTTTGATGCAAAATAGTCCAAGATGGACTTGGGAGGCACAAAGTTCTAGGCCTAAACCGGAACTCTCGAAAAAGTTGGTTTAAGATTTTTGTGACAAACTACACCTAGGTTTGGTGGAGGAGTTTCAATTTGTGACTCGGGAGAGATTAGGTACATCTAAGTTATTTTCATGTATAAAATCATTTGCACCATCACACACTTTCTAAAGTCAAAAGAGGGTAAATCATGTTCACCCCGCATGTAACAATTCATCAATCTCTAGGTCATACTCATCATCATTCTCATTCATAACATAACCAGAGAGATATCATGTCAGAACCTAGGGGCATGGAGTTAGGCATTATCACATTGAATCATCCGTGTCACCGCATACACCCAAATATTCCTGAGTCACAAACAAATGGTATAGCATGCTCAATTCCACAGACAATTACTGGTGTTCCACATCAACATCACATGTATGAATATCGAAGAAACATCATTCATAGGGTTCTGTAAGAGACACTTAATGTCTCAACCTAAAGATTTTCTCTACATTTTCAAAATACACATGCTCTTCATATTCATCATCATCATAACAAAATTCATCTCTCCATTCAAAATTGTAGTATTTTTAGTGTACTCATCTACCTCTAGATTTAGGTTCCTATTCAAGTGTTAGTTGCATGAGTAAGACTAGAAACACTATTTTCGAATTATCGTAGAATAATGCATCCTATCATTTTGTAACTCAATCGAGTTTCTTTGAAGAATCATAGTGAGTTGTTCTATTGAAGGAGTAGTCTTCACTAGTGGGTATGCGTTCCTCATATGGATATTCACCGTATGGTTGTGCATGAGGTTCACTAGAGAAGGGAATTTGAGACATGTTGCTATGTGGATGGTCATGCATTGCATTCATTTCGAGCCTAGCATTTTGCTCCATGAGCATTTCCATTATTGATTGTAAACTAGGAGTTGGGGAGTATAAAATTGTTCATCTCCCCATTGTGGTGAGTGATGCATGTGTGTAGGTTTATTATGGTCCCAATGATTGCCAAAGATAGTCACTTCTAGACAATTCGTATATTAGATTATCTTGGCTTTCCCTAGGACGCCTAAAATCATGCAAAATATAGCAGTTCTACAGCAGGTGGTCTAAGCTACCACATAAGGTACAAGCATACATTTCATATTGCCTAGGGAAATTAGATTCGATTGATTTCTCATGTAATTGCCTTTCCAAAAGCAAGATAGTCGAGCTTCTAATTGATCTAAAAGTGATGACCGGGTATGAGAAAAGTGTTCATTTTCAACCCATGTGGTAATGATTAGGGTATGTGGGAGGTCGGGGCCCCGAGAAGGCTTCATAAAACTGATGGTAGGGGGGTTTCATATGGTGAAGCATGCCCGTAAGCAAGCTCTCTAATGGATTTGTTTTCATCCCGATGCCAAAATCGACATGATTTAACAACTCAAATTGAACTCAAAGCCCAAATGAAGTGGGGACTGGTTGGTTTGTTGGGTTTCATTTAGTTTATGGGTTTTGGTTTATCGATTTGATTTGGTTTATTACGATTAGTTTGTTTGCAGCCGGAAGATACAACTTGGTTTATAGCCCGTGTCCGCCCGGCGACCTTCAAACTTAAGCGTAAACAGCTCCCGACAAGGAAACCGCACGCCCCAAAGATTTGGGCTTCGCCCGTTTAGGTGCACCCGTCTGATTTGGTTTATTTGGGCTCGCCTTTGGTTTGCCGGCCCAAAGTTGGGTGAAATGTAGCCCGGTTGGGTGTGGGCTCAGTTTTTGTGTACATCCCAGCAGTGTGGCTTCTGTGGGCTGAAAGTTGGCAGAACAGCCCAGGTTATTTTTGTGCAGGTTGTATGCACAACCCAGTCTGTGGGTTTCAGGGTGTGTGTAGTTTGGCCAAATGATGCAAAATTTAAACACAAAGACTTGTGCGGGACAGATTAATCAGGCAGAAGCTTATGTGCTCGTAACAACACAACACAAAGACAAAGGAGTCACTAATTTTAAAATGAACACACACCGATGAGCATGATTGCAAATGAGCAAATTTCTATGCACAGATGCTTTAGGCAATGTATGAATGAATCTGTGCAGTTTAAGCACACTCACACAAGATTTGACACAACACAAAGACAAATCGAGTAATACTATCAACACAGACACAAACTCATAGAAATGGCATCGATCTTGGCACATAAAGAAGTGCGGTAATTGGAATACTCGGCGCCTTAGGTCAGTGCACCTTAAAATGCACAAAGTTCCATTTTTGTGCGTAGCTTGGCAAGCTCATGCACCGGCCGAATGCATGTACATAGAATAGCCATACATGTGGTCTCACACAAGGCACGAGGCGAGAGCTCGGGGGTATGCTCAGGTGAGTTATGCAATAAAAGTAACTCAGGGTGTGCTCAAGGTTATGCAAAGTTCACTGGGTCAGCAGATTCAACAGTGGAAACAAAGTATATCACAGGATGGCTTATGCACAAATCGTGTCAGAGTATGCACAAAGGTTACAGGGCAGAGCTCAGCATACTTGTGCAATAAAAGTAACTCGGAGGTTTGGGCATTACGCACAGTATGCAGACAGGCAAGTGCACATGAAAATCACAAAATTGTGTAAGGTGCTCAAGTTATCATGTAGTCAAGGTGGTGCTTTAGGTGAGTTACACCGACTGTGGGTGATTGCACACAACACAAGTGCAACAGGGTCAGTTGGCCCTTTTTGTTTTCAATGGTTATGCTCAGGGGTGTTGGAGTCAACTGGGGTAGTTGATATCAACTAGCCCAGTTGAGATCTCACAAGGCGCAGAAACAATGGATATCTCAAATTGTTATTACTAGGGCTACAAAGCCAATTAGTTGACAAGTTGCCTTAGGCTCAACAAACAAAATGGAGCTAAGCGCGGTGTCTTATCGAAGACAGATCACCCGAAACAATGATTTCGTGCATATTTAGCAATTCAACCTGGGTTTATCGTGCAAGCAATCGAGGCGGTGACCTAGTATGGTGGCTAATCTGTCATGCAAAGCAAATACAAGTTCAGCCATGTCGAAGTTCATGTACATCTCATTCATAGTTCATTCACAGGGCATAGATGCTCAACATATTTTAGTAATGCACACTTTGAGTCGAATAGCAATAAGGCAATCGCTCATGAAACAAAGTGACAAATTCATACAAAAGGGAAGCTTAGTAATGTATGTGGTAGGGCTTACCTCATTCATGTACGTCAATGTTCGAATACTAACCTCTAGTCCTGCGCTTTTCCTTGGGTTGGTTCAGCTTTACCACTTGCACCTGCTAGCTCAAGAGACAATTTAGTTTCCAGAAATGTGGAAGTTATAGCAAATGGAATATGCAACTGAGAGATATAGCAAATGGTGCTTATAGAAAATGACATGTAGCAAATGAACAATAGCATATGCCACTGAGGGTATCTTGGACTGACACAGGGGGAAAGCTGTTAAGCTTAATTGGACTGACTGGGACCAAAAGTTACAATTAACACTGAGCTGCTGAGTGAATGATGATAAAAGAAAAACATGTGCAAACTGAGATAAAAATGATATGCTTGAACCTACAACTAAGCTATAAGCAAGAAACACTAAGATGATATATATGTAATGGAAGATGCAAAAAAATGCTAAACTATAACAAGTTACAGCTAAGTTACAAAAATTGAAGTAAAACAAAGATGCAAGCTAATGCAATGCAGCTAACACAAAAAATGCAATGCAGATATGCAGGAATGTAACAGTACATAAAAGATGACAGTTAAATGTATACTACAACAGTGGATAACAAGATAAACTAAGAAGGAAAAATGAAAATTACAGCTAACTTATTCTAAGAATGATTGCAAAAATATAGAGACTTGCTAATATGTACAACGGGTGACTGGGATTCAGTGAAGCAAGCTATGGATCATCAGGGCACACGCTGTCCACTAGCGCGCCAAAAACTTGGTAGGCCCGAA